>WSLO01000104.1:0-31684 GCA_019677385.1 Ceratobasidium sp. 392
AATTCCGGGCCGGATTTGACCATTTTTGGTCAGCTCCGGCTCCTAACCGGCACCGGGAATGCCGGAATTTGGTGTCTCCCGGCAAGAAAGGTGCCAGAATTTGGCACTCCTAAAACTGGGGGCCCATCCTTAGGATTTATACACGCGTCCAACATATGTCTTGCATTTTCATCTAAATTTGTTGTTCAATCTATACATGCGCTCGACATTTGTCTCGTATCTTCATTAATCCTTTGCCAATTGATTTATACATGCGCTTGGCATTTATCTTGTACTCTCCATTATTTTTTGTCGATTGATTTATACATGCGCTTGACATTTGCCTCAAATGAATACAAAAATCTTGTTTTGATCTCATCGGTCCGAGCTAAGTTTACACTGAACTCGTTAGCTCACGCTTGGTACGTCCCTCTCCCTTGTCCCTTGAGTATGCTCTTGTTTGTGCGAATCACATTTGGTATCGTCCCGACGTCTCTTGGAGCTTTGGCTCCGTTCGATCGTTCTCCGTATCAACCAATCATGGTTCTATCACCATCACTCCACCCCTTTGATCTTCTGTTTCTCAGTTTGGTTTTATTGACTGCCATCCAGGGTTGTGATGTCATCGTAACTATACATGATCTGCACTACTTTACACCCAACCTCCACCAATTGTGTTCGTGCGTGTTCGACCCCCCAGTTTTTTTCTGCCTCTGACTGCCTAACTGTGGATGGTCCTAAGTCTTGTCATTGTTGGGCTGTTGTTGCTGGCTTGGAATGTCCCACTTGTTTGCGTTTGCAGAACGATTCAATACAGGAACATAATCCCAACCATCGCTGCACCCACATTGCGCACTCCGCACCAACCATTCGGCCCTCAACGCCTCGCGGTCCAACCTCAGGACTCATTTGCCACTCCAAAGCCCATCCACACGCCAAACTGCCATACTCTGGACAACCGAAACACCATCACGACCACAACCACCTGAAATCAGAGCGTTCAAGTCCCCCGACCAACATTCACGGCTCAACCCCTGCGTCGTCACTCAAACTATCCAGACTGGCCAACACACCTGCAGGCCCAGCCTTGGCTCACATTGCACAAGTGAGTACCTAGCTTAATTTAAGCATTGAGAGTTCGTCACTAATCAATTGTGGCACAATTTCCTCAGGCGTCCAAGTTCTCTAACACGGTCCCCCGGTCTACTATGCACCATGGACAACTGCTCCAACCTCTGAGGCCTACTCCTGCTGGGACCCAAGTGCCATTGAGTCCAGTCTATTTGCAAGTGCGCCCTACTGTCACCATGCAAGGTGTTCCAATTGTGGCTAAGCCCACGGGGCCAGCCACAAGCCTGCCTGTTTTTTTGCGTTTTGGCTACTCAGTCCTTCAACCGCCGGTGGGCGCTATACCTAGGCAGGGAGCTCAAACCGTCGGAGCCAGAGCCTGTGGAGTCGGAGTAGCACAGGGCAACGAGATTGTGGGGATGGCCAACGAGACACCTCGAGTGCAATCAACAGGGGCCTTTCCACTGGGTCGATTGACCAACCCCGGCTCCGAATCAAGTTCGACGGCCGAGCAAACACACCCGACGACACAAGGTGATGCCGCTGAAGAACCTTTACGCAATGCACCACTGTATAATCCAGCTGGCCCGGCCCCTATGTCTACCAAGAACGCCCAAGGCAACCCAAGCAACCTGCTGCCCCCAAATTACAGCAGCGCCACGCCTATCCAAACGCATTTCTTGGCCTTGCGGTGTGACAGCCTGTCCAACGGTTCACAATGGTTCACGGTCGTCCCCGCCTCAAACATTCCTGTGATCCTGGCCAACTCTCATCTCCACCCCGTCTGTTTTGCCCCGCCCAACACGCCTCTGCCCCACCAACAATCTGACAATCCCGTACCTTGATTGACATTCACGTTTCCCCACTAATTCTGCCTTTTTTTTCTTCTTGTTTTATATTTCTCTATGACTTCTGCCGTATACACGTATTCTTGCCCCTTCGCTGCTGAAATTGAAACTCTTTGCCTGTCCCTGACGTCTGAGCTAAGAACGCGTCCACCAACTCACTTGCGCGCCAACTTAGTGTGTGTGTTGGGCCTCCAACCTTCGACGTCCACTGCGTCACGCAATCCGATGGGACCGACTCGGGCATTCAGTAGGTAAACTCATCTGTCTACGACCTTTTTTTTTTTACCTAGGCCTAATCCATAAGGGGGACTGGACAGACCAACCCAGCTCTCACAAGCGCTCGCGAGCGTCCTATAGGTGCTCGGAATCACCTGACTGGTGCTTGCAAGCGCTCGTAGACCCTATAAATGTGCTGGTGAGCGCTTGTGGAGCCCATATATGCGCTCGCAAGGCTCGCAGAGGCTCCGGAGAAACCCAACGCGCTCTGGAGCACCATTGAGCACCTGGGTTTTTCCTTGAGTACAACAGGGTCCGGTGGTGGATTTTTTCCTCATCTCCCTCCTGCTAGTCTTGTCCTGAAAGTAATAGCCCGAGTGGAGAGCCTGCAACAGACAGGTCAAACACTTTTGGAGAGTGGGCGTACCTATACGTAGTAACAGCGGAGTATCAGTTTGTAGTCAGAGACACCTGGCAAATAGCCATAGTCGTCCACGTGATTCGCCTGTTTTTTTTTTTTTGAATACTTTTGTTCTGTTAAGGAACACGTTATATGGGCAGAGTCAAAGCATGTATAAAAAGGCAAACTAAGCCTGTTACAGAAGTAAACTACAGACAAGAGAAGAAGCGGGACGTTAGACTACTTGGGATGTAGAGACAGTGCGCCCACGTTAAGGCTGGGCCCCTGGTTTTTGAAATGCCAAATTCCGGGGTTTTCCATGCTGGGAGACACCAAAAACCGGCGGTCCCAGAGCCGGTACAGTGCCAGAATTGACCCAAAATGGTCAACACCGGCCCGGAATTTGGGAAAATTTGGCAAACACCGCCACATTTACATAAAAAAAATGTGCTCAGATGCGCAAAATTTTCATCTTTTTCTTGATATACTGCACATGTTCCCAATAAATTCATTGACTGAGATACAGCTGAAATATTGTTCAGGAATAATTCTGGTGAACTACTGACATATCACATTCTCCATTTCTGCTCCACACTGTCTGATCTTAAGCTTGTTGGATGTGCATGTCTTCATAGATTACATCTATATTCATTACATCCTGGGGAAAAAGCAACTGCATGAGTAATGGCGCATTTATTGTATTTGATATCCAGGTAAAGTAGATGCAGTACAGCCTCAACGCACCTGACTAGAATCACGTGACACCCCTGCGCTTTCCACGCAAATCGCTTGTAGCACCTGCTACAATGCCTTGATCACTAAAATAAATTGTACATTTTGAGCGCATCGTTGTGCTGAATCAACCCGTACTACAAAAAAACCCTCAGTGTGCACAGGCAAGATGTATACTTGCAAATACTAGTTTGGGTGGCAGAAAGCGCTGCAGAGCCAAACTAAGGGTCTGTCACGCTGTGTGACACATTCATACACAGAATCAAGTTGAGCACAATTAACAATATCTATGCTATGGTATCTACATGAGAACAGTATCTACAAATATGTGTGATATCTGAAAAAATATTAGAGTATGTGTAAGGTGATAAAATTAGCCGCTGGACCTCCTAGACCTGCACACTTGGCCATTCATGACAGATTCTGTCACAACCCAATGTCCATGATAACGTTTTTGTGCCCATGCTGCATCTTCTCCCAAAATACCATCACGATATGCACACAAAAAGTGACAAGTGTGCTGTAAAGGTACAGGCACAGCCAGCAAAATCAGCTAGGGTAGAGAAACACAGCAAACTACTCACCGTTGGATTGATCCACAATGACTGAGTCGAGTGAGTCAAGCATGTTATCATGAAGGTCAGCTTCTGAGCTTGAGAATGGTTTTTTACGGTAGACCTGCTTTGCTGCTCCCCAGCACTGCTCAATAGGGTTCAGCTCGCAGTGATACTTTGGTAAATATACAAATGAGCATCCATGCTCTTTGGCTACAAGTTGGAGCATTGTCTTCTGCTTTTGGAAGTCTGGCTGGCTGGCCATTGTGTGTCGTGCACAGCAGTCTGTTGCATTTAGAGGGCACCCAGCCCTCCTCTCATCCTTTGGGCACTGTAACCTCAGTTTATGGGCACCCCATATCCCTCACTCTTGAAGTAAGTTGATCAACCCCTTGAATTGGCCATGCAGAGAAGTATCCGAATAGTTGTCAGGGTAATAAAGCTCCTGAGGTTGACCATCAGAAAACTGAGCATGCACCATTCTTATCTTGACTTTTTCCCCTGACACCTCAAGAATCTCAATTCCAACATGCTTGGATGGCTTGAGAGTCATTGTTGCAACATTTGGGGAATTGTTGGGCAGCTTGGTGTGTATTGTGGCATTGTTGTATATGAAGACATGTTCTTCGTCTGGGACTGGGTTTTGACTATGGTGATGGTGCATAGGAATTCTTCAACAACATTGCGCAAGCAGAAATACCCATCTTAGCATTTCCCTGCTCGGAATATCACTTGTGCATCCCTGTATGCTCATGTTGAGTTTGTTGAGGTAATGCATAACCAATCAGATTTCACTCACTTGTTCTCTCTGCCACGCAACCACCCATAGTCCAGCAAAATAAAGTTGGCAACCTTCATCAACAGCCCCTCCCCTTTTTTCTGGATGCCTGCCGCTTTTCCTCTTTCCTGCCACACAAGAGTCTGGTGGTCATGCGCATTGAAAGTTGATTCGTCATGAAACCATTTGACCACAACCTGCTCAGATCCTTCCAGCACGGGTGGAATTTCCCTCCCCTCTTTGTCCCATGACCACATCTGCCTCTCATTCCCAAACCACTCGGGTATGTAGTAGTTCTGTCAATATCCCACAACGTCTGGGCGTTCATGCCGTCAGCATATTGGCCACGGCGCTCACACCCCCAATCATAACCCAGCTTGTCCATCCAGCTTTGTGTGATTCTAAGTGCCAATTTGGACCCAAACCTACGCAGCCACTCTGCTCCAGCTAGCATGTCAAAAAGATTAACCATGTCTTTGGCTTGTGCGTATTTCCCGACTAGCCGCAGATACTCCTTGACTGCCTGATGAAAAACGAGGTCATCAATAATCAACTTGTTCCATCTCCCTTTGTATAGGTTCTCTGGCAACATCTCTGTCGCTTGGAAATGGCGGATCCATTGTTAAATGAAACGCACTGTCCACAACCCCGTCCCTCAGCCTTGGCTGCCCAATCTGATGCCTTGGCCATCCCACAATCAAGTGCACAACAAAGATTGAGTGTAAGTTTCATAAGTCGTATCCGATACAGAGTCACGTCGTCAAGAGTCAAACTTTTATGGTTTCTGCAGTCAGTCTTTGCATTGGCAACAATCTTCTTGAGCATGGAAACAACGGCTTCAGTGTCTTTTATTGAAATTGTCTGATTAACTACACATACAGCTAGACTTGTGGTGAGCCAACAATCACCCAATGTTTATTACTCACCATTTTTGTCCACTTCCTCTGGCTCAAATGCTTCAGACACCTCAGACGCCACATCCTCTTCATCCAAGTTCTCACTATACCAATCCTCCTCGTCGCTCCCTTTGTTGGAATGGTCTCCTGGTGGCTCATCAAGCTCCATAGAGTGTGAGTCAACCCACTGGCCAACCAAGCTTGGATTGGTTGAGTTGGAATCAGCAAGGGAAGCCAGGTCTTGGTTGGAACACTGCAGCAGTGAACTTGAGAGCAAAGATGAGGGTTCAGTGGAGTGCAAGAAGATTGGGGGCTGATTTTGCAAGTCAATCAGTGCTGCCTAAGCATTTTTGGCAAAGTTTGGACATTGTGTTTCCTGTTTCCAAGAGATTAAAAGTTAGCAAGCATATCTTGGCGCAATAGAAATACATTTCTACCCAAGCAGAAGCCAAAACCTTGCTACGAGCTGCTGCTGCAGCCTGCTTTGGTCCTTTGGTCATTCAAAGCGTGCTGTGTTCAGTCATAAGAGTTGTAAAAGAGGAGAATGCATTCGTCAGTGCATAGTGTGGTCACACAGCATGACAGACCCTTAATTTGGCTCTGCAGCGCTTTCTGCCACCCAAACTAGTATTTGCAAGTATACATCTTGCCTGCCTGTGCACACTGAGGGTTTTTTTGTAGTACAAGTTGATTCAGCACAACGATGCGCTCAAAGTGTACAACTTATCTTAGTGATCAAGGCGTTGTAGCAGGTGCTACAAGCGATTTACGTAGAAAGTGCAGGGGTGTCACATGATTCTAGTCAGGTGCGTTGAGGTTGTACTGTGTGTACGTTACTCAAAAAAGCGCTAAGAGAGTTAGGCACAAGATCCTCTCTTCCCACATGCAATTATTTATATACATGTTAGAAGAGCCTGTATACAAAAAACCAGCCAGTTTGGATCATGGAAAGTAAGCAAACTGGGGGGAAATGTCTCAGGGGGGCCTGAAATCACCAAAGAACATGCTATACAACCTGATACAAGCAGTTTCAGACATTTCTGATGGTTTCAGTGGACTCAGGGGGTTCAAGTATCATAGTATGCATGTGTAGCAGTATAGAGAAAAGGGGGGAAATGACATGTACTGGTGGTGCAGGTCTGAAACAGTGGTCAAGAAGGAAACACTGAGTACCAGGTACAGGTTCAGTATGTTCTGGGATATCTATGAGTAAGATACTGTGTATGATATGGATTTTCAAGCACCCTGAGCATGATGCAACTGTTTTCACAGTCTGAAACAGCCTCAGTGAGGCTGCAGTGACATGCGCGCACTTAGGGGAATATTTTCTGATCAAAGACTGAGCAGCAACACATTGAATATTGAGCTGTAACACTATTGCTTAGTACCATTCAAGAGCTGTGGCTTTTGCGCATTTAATGAGCACTCAGTCAACACTGAAATGTTGGATCTTGAAGGAGTCAAATGTGCTGCGCACTTGACTTATTATTTTGTTGACAAAGAACTGATAGCGACATATGGTATAAATTTACTACAGCATAAGTAAGTACATGACTGTACTCAAAAAATCTCCAGCTATTTTATGAGCTATTACACAAAGGATTGTGGTGGGTTCCTGCAAAATAAAACCAAGAAACCCCCGGAAGCGGCTGGATTCTGGCGGTTTCCAAGAAACTGGGGTCCCAGAGCCGGCACAGTGCCGGAATGGGGTTAAACCAGTGAAAACTGGGGCCCTGGAGCCGGATTTTACCCAAAATCCAGGGGCCCAGCTGTAGCCCATGAGATTTGCCTCAGGGCGGCTGCTTACGTCTTGTTTGTGGTGACAATTGCCCTATATCACTAGTATCTAAATGTGTCAAAAACAACCTGCACCAGACAAGGAACCGCCCGCAGAGCGTTGCAATATTAGTAAACCTATTCATCCAACATGTTCTAGCCAGCCTGGACCACGGACCTCCACCACAAGTTGGTCATCCGCTGCCCCCCAAGCTGCAAAGCAGCTTTGGACTGAGCAGAATTGTCTGATGCAAACTCACCTGCCATAGGTTGCATCACAGAGCGCTCTTGCAGGATCACTAAAACAGAAAATGTCATGAACTGCTTAGCGGTGCAGAAGAGATACGGGATCAGGGACTTCCTGGAGAACCTACTAGATGCTGACACGTACGAGATGCTTGAGCCAGGCCATAATTTGAGCTTGAAAAACCAGCTTACAGGGAACACTTGAGCCAATACTTGCCCTGCCGAGATTGTGAATGCAATTTACTGTTACCCAAGGGGGATCTGACGTCCCGACAACAAGCTGGTTTGCACCAGCTTGTCAGACCTTACGGCTCCGCCCGTCCTGCCCTCTTTCCATAGTGGCCACCCTCAGAAGGTCAACCTACTGCCGTGTGTTGACTCATTGCCTGATGATCAAGCAAATAGTCGAGAGGGGCTAGAGGAGCTGATGGTGAGGGGGACCCTTGCCCTCGTTGATTGGGAGGCACATACATTAGCGGACCAAGACTTGGGTCTGCCCTGTGGCACTGGTATGACTTGGGCCAATCTCAAGAACGTGGACCAGGGTATATACAAAACAACTATGCAAGAGACAGCCCTGGGTATCTGGGCTATACTTTCAACAATTGCCTTGAATTGAGAGGCAGCAAATTGCTCAGCCAACCCCCGTGGCAGCAGTCGTGACGCAGTGGTTGTAAGTTCAGATAATATCTTGCACCAGGAAAATATTGATATAATACCATGGAACAGGTGGTCTTCATGATGATCTTTATGCTGATATCTATGCGCAACTCCCATATCAATTTTTTTCAGACAATTATTGCAGTCTTCATGTTCGCTTGCACAGCCCATAAAATCCTTCTTCAAGCTTTTAACTGTGTAGGCTTATTGATCGCTCACTTGAATCTCCACGAACACCTTGGGTGCCTTGCCAAGTCGGCACTTCAAGTCTTGCAGGCTTAGCGCAGCTGCGGAAGAGCCATGTCAGCACTTCATGATTGTGTTTAACAACATCAACAAGTTCTTGCTAGCTTGGGTCCTGCATCTGCAGTTGTCCTCTGGCTCTGGGAGCCCTCCCAGAGCCCTCAGAGCACCCAGAGCGGCTCATAAGGTACTCAGAGGACTCCCAGAGCACTCAGAGCAGCCCTGAGGCTTTGTCAGCAGCCTGTAGGTAAGTATCAGGGTACACACAAACATATGTATATAGCCATGCCTCATATATTTCAAATTGCATCAAAAAGAGTTGTGTCCCGGCTAGTATTTTACATGTTTCTCCACAAATATTAAGCCAAATTGGGTTCTAATGGTACATTTGTGATGTCCCAACATGGGGGCATGTACCTACAAATTTTGAATAATTTGAAATTTCCTAATCTAGAAGTCATATAGCCTAATTTGCAAGGTGTTACAAACACTGACGAGAAACCTAATAGTACCCAGAGACCTGAAGATTTGGCCTGGAGTACCTAAGATTTGACCCGGAGCACCTGAGATTTGGCCCAGAGATACCTGAATTAGTACCCAGAGATAGCTAGGTTTCACCCGGAGATTCCTACATTAGTACCCAGAGATTCCTATATTAGGGCCCGGAGATTCCTACATGAGGGCCCAGAGTTCCTGACATTAATACCTGGAGGTTCTTGGGTTGGTACCCATGGTTGGGATGTCTGGTAGAGTGCTGCTGTGTGCTAGAAAGCAATAAGGGTGGGAAGCTGGACTGAGCTGCTGGTGTGTTTGGTTGGATGGGTGGGGCTGTTGAAAAGTGACCTGGGTGGAGTTGATGATTTTTGTTATGGACAAGCTCTAGTCTGGTGCTGCTTGGCTCCAGGAGCTCAGATCTTAAGTCGGATTTGTGATTGGGTCAAAACTGAGCAAGAAAAACGCAAAATACTCCCCCAGACGCGACGCTTTTGAATTTTTTTTTTCCCCTGGTGTCTTCAAAGTGATTAGAACTATGTTGGAGGAACACCAGGATGCTGGAATAGCCCCTAGAGTGTCCATCACTAACCCAGATCTCACACAAGTCCCCAGACATCCAGCCAGTTGGCCCTTGTCCAGCCAGATTTGACCCAGAGACACCCAAGATTTGGCCCAGAGAAACTACTTAGCCTTGGCTGGCGTGCGTAACGGGTAATAAGATAGTCTTATACATATGTAGTACAACAACAGGTCCAATCTGTAGTTTGGGGGAACTGGGAGCAGCGCCAAAGGCGGCCGTGCAAGCCCGGATGGGGGAACCGGGGCCGGACCAGCCAAGCGAGCTCACCCCCGGGGAGCGGAGCGGAGAAAGGAGGATAAGCAGAGGGGGGGAACGGAGTAGGGCGGAGCTTGGACGACGCAGCAAGGGAGGCTGGGCAGAGGACAATGGGACGCGGGCAAAGGATCGGCCGGCGGCGGCAGTGACGGCGTTGGGGACCCAAGGGAAGACAGGTTGCGTGAGCGGGCATGTCTGCTGATCCAAGCTGTGTGGGTCAGACGTTGCGTGCATGAGTGTGTACAAGGTTGCCCATGCCGCGCCAGTAACAGAGATAAGCGTCTGACGACCAGTGGCCCATCTTCTTAACGATATCGTGTGGGACTCCGGCTGATAGATATGCGTTTGTGCCGCCGATGCGGAACCAGTGGCCCATTATACGGGTGATGCCACGCGCGGACCAAATGGCGTTGCAGCAGTCCAGGAAGGCCTCAAGGGTAAGGCAAGTAACATCTCCTTTTGTATTGATGAATGCGAATAGGTGATGCGTGTTGGGGATATTGCGGGTAAGGCGCAAGTGGCGCATGGTGGTGGCAATAGGGCATATTGGGGCGCATTGGGATGCAAGGAAAATTGATTGGCCGGATATGCAGTCCATCTTAGTGCTGGGGAGGTGGAGCTTGGCACATCCGTTGGGCGTAGTGGGAGGGGTGAAATCCGATTGTGACGGGTAGAGTCGGGGGTTGTGTCGGCGGCGTGAGGAGCCAAAGAGTTTGCCTGCGCGGCACTGGCCAAAGACTGCGATAACAGCAGCGCACAGCACTGCTGAGTCAAAGGAGGAGTTGAGCAAGAGGTCGCTGTGCAGTGCGATTAGGTGGTCGGTTGTGATGGGCGGCCGGGATCCCATTTAGAGGTGGGCGGGGCGAGGATGGTGGATCCGTTAGTGACGTGTTTAAGGAGTTTATTGCCCGACCACTGCTCCCCTCAGAGGGAGTGCCATGCTTTCAAGCCTGCGAGCGTGTTGGTGATTGTCTGACCCAATTTCTTGCCGGTGAGCGAGCCAACAAAGGTGATAGGACAAATTTGTTGGCCGGGAAGGGCATGTCGGATGGTATGTTCTTGCGGTCGCAAAATGACAGGAAGCGACGGACGGCTGAATTGTAGTTTGTGATGGTGGCTTTGGCTAAGCCGTTGTCCAGCGCACGTGCCAGGCCGTCCGCTGTGGCCTGTGTCAGGGGAACAGCGGGGTGTGCATGCAGGTCTGGGACAACTGAGGAGGGGGGAGTGTTGTTCAGGTGCGGGTGAGGATATCCTGTTGGGCGAGTGTGAAGGTATGGGTGTGATGCAATCCGGGCCTGCGTGATAGACGTCTGCTGTGTGAATATTCCTTGGCGGGCCAAGTCGGTGCGTGCGGCGGCAGCGTGCCGGTCGTACATTGTGGGGTGGGTTAGGTAGGGAGGTGTTGCAACATTGTCACGTGCCGGGGTCATAGTCAGGCGCTGACCCACGGGAGGGTCGGCGCTACAATCTCTGCGCGTATTGGGTCATAAAATGGCGGGCAAACATGTATATTATGGTGTGATGTGTATATATGACACACGGGAGGCTAAGAAACGAATGTACAAGCAAGGAATGGAGCCAGTGGCTCGGGGAGTGGTATACGTGTGGGGAGGTTTTGTAAGTCTGGTACGGGTTCGTTGCGCAACAGGGGGTCTGCTGGGTTGTTGGCTGATGCAATGTATCGTACGTGTAGACGGATGCTTGACTCGAGGAGGCGCAGGGCGATGCGCTTGATTGCGTCGTTCTGGTGGCGGTTGCGTGACCGACCTGCGGCGTAGGCATAAACCACACCTTGGTTATCTGAATTGAAGGTGACTGAGATATCCCTGAAGCCACGTAGGATAGTGGCCTTGAGCAAAAGCTCCAGTGCTGCCATTTCAGCCCAGCCGATGTTGCGGCCATCGGTGTCCCAGTCTTGCATGAGGCGCCAAACGGCATGGTGGCCGTCTACAATGACAGCAACGCCAAATGAGGTTGAGGCATCCATGTATGCCTGCCAGGACACATTGGGTGGAGGTGGCAATGCGATCATTGATGTGGTACCCTGTGTGAACCGGTCGTACCACCATTGCGCATCGTCGCGTGCGTGCTGGGGGATTGCGCGCTTGACAAAGCGCTTTCTGTATGCGTGTGGGAACAAAGCTGAGAAGCGGATGATACCAGCAAGCCAGGCGCAGCTGTCACAAATAACTGAAGTGCAGTGCATGAGCGTGCCCAGAAGCTGCTGGGTGGCAAGCAGGGTAGCTTTTGGTGCGGATAGCCACTCTGAAACCTGTTGGATGTATTTGGCAAGCTTGTTTGGCGGGATGGAGATGGTGCATGATGGGATGTCCCAGTGAAACCCGAGGTAGTCATAACTTGGAGCAAAGTCCTTGGTCTTGGCGTCTTTCCAGGTCCAGCCGAGGGTTGTGGCGATTGCACATAGGTTGGACTTGGAAGTTCCGCTGCCGGGCTCACCAGGTGGAGACCAAATGACTAAGAAGTCATCTACCCATTTAAAGACTAGGCAGGCAAAGAGCGCGGCCAGGATAATTTGCATAGCGTCTCCGCAGCGGCCAAAGTTACCATTCGAGCTAGCAACGCCGAATGGTGCGCAGTGATCAACGTAGAATTTGTTATCCCAGTGCACCACGAGGTTAGCTTGGTGTTGTGGCTGCATTGGAATTCGGCGGTATGCCAACTCCACATCAAGGGTAGCGGCTGTAGCATGTGGGCTCAGTTGGATGAATACCTCTAAAACATCATCAAAGAAACTCCAGGCACAGGGGAAGTTCTCTACGTCAATTTCAGAGTTCACAGAAGAAATGAGGGGATTGTCTTGGGGAAAGGAGAAATCTTGGATTATTCGGAACTCGCCGGGAGATGAGGGCTTAGATACAACACCCAATGGGGCGCAGCAAAAATGTCCAATGGTATTATTAAGGAATGAGCGCGTAAAGGGACCAGAGTAACAACCGAGTAACAATTCCTTGTCAATGTGGGCCTGCACAATGTCTGGGACATCTAGTGTGGACTTGTGATTAGGCGGGACATATGTATCGGGTATAGATAAAGAAGCGCCCAGAGGGAAACCAGCGGAGAGGCCAATTGGGATATCATGGAATTGGTCAAGCAAGCCAAGGGAGTCTAGAACACGGTGCCATTTGGCAGGGCGGAATGGTGTAACAATCTTGCGTGGGTCAGTTGCGGCAGTGCTGTGCGTTGTGGCCGGTTTTACCGCACAAGGAGCAGATGTGCTGGCCATAACGGCAACTGGAGGAGGAGCATCCAGTGGTGCTATTGTATGCGTAGCAGAAGCCCCAGCCGGCAATTTGAATGGTGCCATCACGCATGCGGACGCAAGTGAGGGGTTTTCCGTTGATGCGGGTAGTGGCGTGGCAGGATTTTGGGTTGTGTGAGTCGCCGCATATGAAGCAAATAATGCGCATACTGTCAGGGTGATTGACGCGGCCCCACTGGTGGGAATGCCGGGTGCGTGGCAATGCTGTACTGGAGTTCCCTGCTGGATAGGCATTGTGGTTGTATTGCGTGGATGGGGGTGAAGCTGATCGACAGCGTGGTGGCAAGTAGCGGGTGCGTGGGGCGAGTGAACGCAAGTAATCAGTGCTATAAGCCTTCTCGACGGCGTGGAAGATATTGATTTGAAATACGCCTGGGTCAAAACCCTCTTGCAGCGCGCGGGAGCGGACTTGGATATCATAGCGCAGCCACACCGGGAAATTCTGGTCAAAGGACAGGTCGTAGTATACCCGGGCGTGGTGGTTGTCCATGGCAACTGCCTGTTCCGGTGTCAGGTGTTGGTGATGGAGTGCAGTGAGCTGTTTCCATCCTTGGTTCCATTTGGCCGAAGTGATCTTGAGTTCGTCAGCGTTGGGTACGGTGAGGTCTGAGCGGTCGGTGTTGCGCGATGAGGTATCAGTGGCGCTGTGCCTAATGATGCCAGCCGCGTGGGCGATACAGCACGCGTTGGTCAGCTTGGAGAGGGGGACGTAATTGACGCCGCTGTCCTTGAATATGTCGACGATCCATTGCGGGGTGACGGCCAATATGCCTGGCGCGATCGAACCGGGGATAATGTTTGGTCGCGCATGCTTGGGCATGGGCGCGGGAGGCTTAGCAACTGTAGTGAATATGCGTTAGGATTGTGTAACAATCATGTGTGTAGTATGAATATATGGTGTGGTGCAAACGTAGCGCAGTGATATTATATGTGTGTGTGTATGCCAGATCGTAGCCGGGTAGTGATAGGATATGCAGTGCGGATTATATGTGTAGTGTATGTGTGGTGTGGTGGGACGGTGTATGGCGGTGATGGTGATAGGGGTGATAAGCAAAAGAAGCGGGACTTACGGCGATCAGAGGCGAGTTGTGGCTCGTCGTCCGAGGAGGCAATGTTGACGAGGCACGCTTTGAGCAGTTTGCGTTTGAGTTTGCGATTGGCCTTTTCCCGTGCGTTGGTGAGGACGGCGTCCTCGTGGTTGGCGATGACGGGCGGGTGGGAAATGGTGCGGGGCACAGGTGGGAGACGCGGCAGCTGGGGTGGCGGGGACTCGCGTGCTACCGTTGGATTAGACGGGGTGACGCGGTTTAAGGGCGTGCGTATACCGCGAGCAAACGCTGGGGGCCAGGATGTCTGGCGGCTCACTAAGGATGGATGACACCGGGGGCGGAGGAGCGAGGGCGCCGTATGTGCATTTGTCAACCGTGCCAGCCCGAGTCAGCTGGAGCATGGTTAGGTGTGGTTGCACTTGCTGCCTCGGCCGCGTGCAATACACAGGTTACAATGGGGGCCTCTGGGTGCGGCGGGGCGACGAAGGCTACAGGGAGGCATTGGAAACGAAGGGAAGGAGCGAGGGGTGCCTGTGTTTGGGCGGTCAAATAGGAGACGGAGACAGAAAGCGGAGCTAGGTGGGGGGCGCGGGGTGCGCAAGGGCGGAAAGAAAAAGGGGAAGAGGGGGCAAGGGAGAGAGAGGTAGAGAAAGAGAGAGAGAGAGAGAGAGATGTGTAGCGGGCGCGTAGTGCCCGCCTATTTGTACCTGTAGTCACGTGCGCTAGGCACGCCTCCGCCGGCCAAGTATTTGGTCTGCTGCCTCCGCAGGCTGCGGCGCAGACTGACACTGTGTAGCCTGTATCTCAGCATGGAGTGGGTCAATCCTGACCAAACAAAGCATCTGCAGCTCCTGGGCAACAGGGCTACCAGCTCTACAACTGTGAGTGCAACTTTCCTTGGGGGGTCCATGTGCCATGTCAGGCAGCCCACCATGTGGTACTTTGGGTGAGCTTAAGTTATTTCCGGGCCAAATCTTGCTGAGCCCGGGTTCTCTAGATGTGTCTCTACCCCAGGAGCTGATATCTGAAGTCAGATCTTAGATCAGGTCAAAACTGACTAAGAAAAACGCAAAATACTCGCCCAGATGCAACGCTTTTGAACTTTTTCCCTGAGCTCATGACTTGCCAGTCACTGAAACTACCACAAGGGCTCCCCAGGATGTCAGGATGGTCCTTGGAATGGCACAACAGCCAGCCAGATCCTGCACAAGTCCTCAGACATCCAGCCAGTTGGCCCTTGTCCAGCCAGATTTGACCCAGAGATCCTCAGAATTTGATCCGGAGAAACTTGCGTAGCCTGTATCTCAGCAGAGAGTGGGTCAATCCTGACCAAAGAAAGCATCCGCAGCTCCTGGGTAACAGGGCTACCAGCCCTACTACTGTGAGTGCAGTTATCATCTGATTATCTGTGGCCAACTTCAGGCGGCTTACAACATGGAACGCTGGGTGCACTCAAGTTGTTTCCAGGTCAAATCTAGCTGGGCCCAAGTTCTCTAGATGCGTCTCAGTTCCACAAGCTCATATCTGAAGTTAGATCTTGGTTTAAGTCAAAACTGAGTGAATTACCACTGCAGCCCTGGGGCAGGTCTGCTTCCTGGGACAAAAGCCAATCACCAACAAGTGTCATCCTGGGTTACACTGACCATGCATATTTCAGCCTGACAGAGTGTGGCAGTGATGTTGTGGCTGCCACCAATGGATTCAGCATGGCTGTTTGCCCATATGCATACTGACATGGGCGTCTGCACCAGCCGCTGGTGGGGCTGAGTCATGGTTTTTGAATGACAGGTATGCATACATATCTCTGGGCTGACAGTACAGCAAGGCTGTGGCTGGGTGGTCTGAGACTTCATACAGAGGTTGAGTTGGGCCATGATACTCACATACCAAAACACCAGGCTGATTGCTCTTCTTCTCACCACTCTAGAGTGGCTACATGTTCTGCTGGGGGGGTCTGCCACAAAACCCATTGTGAAAACCATGGCACTGCATAAGCCGTATCTCATGCTACACTCAGCCAAACAAAACCAAACCAAGTAGAAACTGTAGCTCTGGAGCACAGCTACAAGATAATGAAGCAACAGCTTATGTAAGCATATGGATCTTGTTGTGTAATGCATGCGGTGGTCTGGCTAGGTTTTCATGATGGGTTTTGTGGTGCACTGTACTAGAGGGCTTTACCGCATCTAGTGTTGGAAGTAAGTGAGACTTGGCAATTAAGTTACAAAGCCTTTGTTGTGCTGCTACAATTGTAGTTGTACTCCTGGGCACACTTACAGGCCTTAAGCCACAGGAACCACCAGCGGGGTACTCACCTTCAAGTGACTGCGGTCTACACACAAGCCACAAGAGTGCCTCAATAAGCAGAGCACATGTGTTAAGCCCTTGCAAAGACTTACAAGAACAAGTTTACAACCTGTTGAAGCAGTTTGCAACAAGGGGAGGCTGTAAATCTGGGTCCTGGAATGTGTTTTACACTTTTCTGGATCAGTTTTGACCCAAATTGGATTCTGATTGATCATTTGGAGGTTTCTGAATGATCTGCTCTTTTCTATTTTAGGTGAATTTCAAATTCTTTATATGTAGTAAGTGGCTTTGTCAAAAAGTTGAGCCTAGGAATGTATTTTGCAATTGTCCAGATGTTCAAGCACAGGTCTGAAACACCTCATGAAATACTGGTGTAAGAGCTTGCTAAGTGCACAAAAATGAGGAAGCTTCATTACAACTTTACTGGCTTTTATCCTTTTTTCTTCAGTGAGATTGTGCCTGGCTTTGGCTCAGAATATATTCTATTGAGTGCACTACCATTGTTACTGACCCAAGAAGAAGGTTTCATGTGGTGTTGAGGCTTTTCAATGAGATCTATATACAAAGAAACCTATAAAAAGTAAGTTATCTAATTCATGGATATCCATATGTTCATGAATTATACAAGGTCTCACACAGTGAGTGCATTCAAGCTATGTCATGGCTAAGCAGAAGCTCAAAACAGATTTGCATATGTATATACATACCCCTATGCCTCTTGACTATAGCTATGAGGCTCCGTGAGTATATCTAGAGCCTCAGAATGGTCAAGTTCCCTTTCTGAATGTGAGTACCAGGCATGCTGTGGGGTTTACCCCCTTAAATGGTGGTTTCCCCCCCATTTCACACACTTAGAATTCTTCAATTGCCCTGAAAATTGGTATAAAGCATGTGTACACAGGATTGGACCCTTTGCGCACAAGGAAGCACCAATTGCACAGTGCATTTCACCAGTGTGTGTGGCGCTTTCAGGGGTTTTAGCCCCTTTATTTGCTTTAAATCCCCTTACAGACCAAGTTTGAGAGTTCATAATTTGTTTTATTAGACTCAGCGCAATTTTGTGTGTCAAATGATATATATATTTCCATATTTTTATGTGCTCCTACTGGGGGAGCAGTGGAGTGTGGGAACCTTTGGCAGTAACTTACCAATTGGTAAGTTACTGCATGTAACTAACTGGTAAGCAACAGTTACCTCTCAGGCAGTTGAACCCAGCCTGGGTAAGTAACTGCTTTCTAGAGCCTTAAACTAATCAAATCTAGCCATACAAAACCACACTAGGACGCCATTCATTGCCGTATTGGATACAAAAACTGGACTGCTGATTCAAGTCAGCTTTTTACTGCTTTTGCTCAATTGAAGAGGAAAATGCATACATTGCCAATCTCCAGAGCCAAAATGCTAACCTACATTATTCCAGTTGCTCTGAACAATGAAGGTGACAAGTGGCTAGGGCCTGGAGCCCAGTCAACCAGCAAGAACGTAAACGCACTTCTGTCTGACTTGTACAACTACCTTGAATCTATTGGCTTCAACACCTTGGCTCTTGCCAACTTTCTCTTGGAAAGCTGCCCTCAAGCCGTCAAGCCAGGCCATAGCTTCTTCCAACCATTTCTTGGGCAGCAGAAAAACTAGCATGGAAAGCAACGGAAGTAGATTGGGATAATGTACATGCAATAATCAAAATACTTCCCTGAGTAACTAAGATCTTGGTCACCAACCATTGGTTACTTACTGTTTTGGGTAAGTAACAGTAAGTAATGGTAGCCTCAATGCTCCAGTGTTAGTTCATGCACTCTAGGGAGCAGTGTGCCATACCCAAGTTCACCTCAAGCAGCACAGCCTTAGTTTAGGGCTGGCTTGTGGGCACTTGAGTGACACCCAGGCAGCGGTGCTCTGGCAGCTGACTAATTGGCCACATCACACCAGGAACTGTCATGACATGACCAGTTCAGTGTTTTCCAACACTTGCTTTCACCATGACTGCCCTTGACAGCCCTCCCTGCCCCCTTGCTTTTTTGCAGTTGGCACCTGCTGCTGTATGGTAAATGGCACACTGCATGTTTCCACGCTAACACTGATGCCCACAGCCTGTTTGACCAAACTCCACTTGGTCTGCTGGCCCTTCAGCAGCTACACCTACCGCATTTGCAATGCCTGCTGGTTTGGCACTAACACCTGCTGAGAAGCTGGCATTGATGCTGTCAATGGGACAATTCCCTACCCTAGTGGGCCCTTTTGCGCTTGCCGCTCCGTACATTCATGCATCCAAACTTGCACACCAGTGCTAAGAACTCAACCAACAGCTGTACGCCCAGCCTTGTCTCTCCTTGCTTGCCCAGCCCTCACACAGTTTAATTATTGGTCACATGCACAACACTGCATGGTGGTGAGTGACCGCTCGCAGTCCTTCATTGCCATGCTGACCACTCCTTGCCACCGTGTGTTGCTTGCATACCTGATATATGCTGACATGTGCAATGACACTGACACAAGCAACCAGTGTTGACACGTGCAATTGCTCAGCTGTTGCATGCTGATTGACCAACCTGCCTGTTGTCTGCTTCAGCCATGGTTCTGCCTGCCCTTACTCACCCTTGCTTACTGTTTTGCTCCCTCCTCTGTCCTTGACCACCCCACTCTTGCGTGCCTGCTGTCTCAGCAATCACACCTTCACCACCATTGCCGCAACTTGCGCTTGGTCCACCTTAACATGTCCACTGTGCCGCCGCCTGTGCACTTGCTGGTCTTGGCATGTCTGCCATGCCTTGCTCACCGTCTTGTGCCTGAGTCCCTTGTTGACTGCCCTGTGCTCTTTGTGCTGGCTGCCATGCCAATTGCTCCTTTGTCACTGTTGCCACCCCTTGTAGTGTCCAAATCGTCGACAGGCTGTGAACCAAGCTGTTGTCAATTTGGTGCACAGCCACTGCACAGCCACACTCAAATTGTCGATAAGTTCTGCAGGGAACCATTGTTGTTTTGAGCCCTTGATGGGAAACATCCATAGATGCTTCCAGATGTCCTCGTCTATCTGACCTGCTGCTACAAATCACCATTAGGTGCAGATTGCAACCTGTTGATTATATGCTATATCATAATGAATATACACACCAATTTTATCCAGTAATCCAAGCCCCTGAACACAATAAGCCAATAGTCTTGAAACAATTTGCTCTAGAGCATACACTTTCCTGTAGGCCATAGGCTTACAGCGTGTCTATAGACAATTTACTGTAGACATGGCATGTCCATCTAGAGGGCCCAGGGGTAGGTGCTGCAGATGGGCTACAGGTGTCATGACCCAATGTCAGGATGTGGACTATTTCTTGTATTTTCTCCAAGTTGTGGATATTCCAAAATACACATAGAGTAGTTACTTAGCTTATGTAATAAACACATGTGCTGCTATCTGTCATCCTGTAACTTGTTTTAATCACATGTCCTTGTTGATTTTTCTGGAACCTTCCATAGTGATGTGGCGTCTGACTCATACTATTGTAACATGGGAGAGATACAATGGTTTTGCAAATATATAAGGGAGAGTCTGAGAGCCTTAAGCCTCAGAACTCAGCCACTTGTCCACTCTCACAGTTTGGACTAAGTCAGCTTCCACCTACCCTCTCAGTCAAAGACCTTGGCTGTCTGGTTCTTTGCCTCAGCTACTATTAGCAAGTAGCACCTTGCTTTTTCATCCCCTCACCTCAGTCTTGTCTCAACCATCCCACTTCCCCTTTTGGTTGTTGCTGGACCTCTGTGTCAATGTTATGTTTCAGCTTTTCTTGATTAAGGTTATTGGCTGCCCTATTGTAGTTGGCAGAGATCAGCTGAATAGTAACTAAGAAGGGAGGTTATCCTAAAGGGTCTAGGATACAATGTGCAAAGAGTTTGTTAGAGTTTGTTCTCTCAAGCGTACACAGCAATTAAGATGTCCACGGTCAAGGTCAGTTGTTACAAATATACTACGAGAGGGACGAGACTGAGTCGAGTCCGTCTAATCTTGGCAACAGGGCGCACTTCCGCAAAGCACTGAGGTTGCTAAAGTTGATAGGAAGTTGAACTCCCTAAGTGTGCTATGGAGCGTCAAGCTTACCCGGGAATGCTGGGTCCTCACTTGGAATACCTAGTGACACTTATATGGGGATGCTTAAACTAAAGAGTCTAGGTTGTTGGTCACTTATGGCGGCGTGCGCTAAGAGTCTTGCTCAAGAAGAGACAAACTATGCTCAAGTCTGGTCACACTGGAAGTGGATTGGTTAAAGGATGTAAAGAAGGATGCTATTCAATGCCCTGGGAGGGGCTCTTTATATACATGTAAGGAAATGGTCTGTGCACATGATGACAAAAGTTACAGGATCACAACAGAGACTCGTGACTATGGAGATGCATGTCCTTAACTACTGTTGCTAGGTAACCATGGCTAGTTGCAGCGTTGCTAGGGATACGAAGGTACTATACCGTTGCTATAGAAGTGAGATCACCGTTGCTAGGGAACAATAGTATCATAGCAACAATATCATAGCAACAGGGAATCCATGGAAACATCATAACTCAAAGGTGATGACACCTAAAGTGAATGAGCCACAACAACACAGATGGATTCGTAATCACAACAAGGTCACATGACAGGCTATTGTAATAAAACAACTGTAACAGGGATCACCTGACACCGGTTACCAATACGACCTCCTCTGGGTGTTACCAGAAAGAACAAACGGTTAAGCTCCGGCC
Organism: Ceratobasidium sp. 392; assembly: GCA_019677385.1. Lineage (NCBI taxonomy): Eukaryota > Fungi > Basidiomycota > Agaricomycetes > Cantharellales > Ceratobasidiaceae > Ceratobasidium > Ceratobasidium sp. 392. The sequence goes on from WSLO01000104.1 coordinate 21,091, forward strand.
TGTAATGTAGAGAATCTTCAGAGTCAAGACCCCTTCTTTGGTGTCTCTCTGTCTCTGTTGTCATCCCTGAAGTAGTGGCTACATTTGTTGGTATGCTTTTATCTATTGAGTTGTGTCTAGTCTACACTTATGCGTTGGTCCCTGTGGTTGACAAGATAAAGCAGGCTGAGGCGCATCAGGCTTGCTTTACCCCTTTATATACTAGGGGTTATTCCCTGGTTTATTCTATTCAGCAGTCCACAGTATTGACTTGTGGCAGGCTGTGGCTATTGGTATTACATAAGTACTACTAGGGTTGTTGCAGGTTAGGGCATGGCCATGCCAGACAGCCTGCAGCAGTTGGTATTGACCCTCAAGCGGATTGGTCATATTCTACCTGAGTCCTGGGTACGTAATTTGGTTGAGGATGAAAGGGCATTTAAACTCCACAAGCCGGGAGTAGCTGCTAAAGCCAATTGCGTGGAGACAAATGAGCCAAGGGGTCAACCGAAGGGCAAATGCTGGAAATGCAGAGACAAGGGCCATGTCCAGAAGGACTGTCTGACAATCACCAAAGAGGAACACTGCACCCTGCACAAGAAGCACAAAGATTGCCAGCACACGCATGGCAACAGTTGCCTTATGGCACTCAAAAACAAGCTCAACAAAGTGAAAGCCAAGGCAATGGTGGCCGGTGTCGTGTTTGATGGTGATGACGACGGAAGCACAAACGCACATGTTTACGCGGTTAAGGTTAATGCCACAGCGTCGATCAACAAATCGCTCAGCGGATTTAGCGGAGTTTCCCACACCAATGCTGCCCTCAATTACGTTGTATTCACAGGCTCCAGAGATGACAACTGTCCAGTCCAGGCCAAGGCTGCCTCTGCACTAGGCAAATCCGCCAACTCTGGCCTCATCATTCTGGACTCGGGCTGCACTTGTCACGTCTCCTCTGACCGCCCGTCCTTTGTCAACTAGGAGACTCTGAGGAAAGTAATGGTGGCTGATGAGAAGACCGTTGACGCAATTGGCATCGGCAATATTTGCGTCTGGACTCATCTGATTAGCAAGAAGCATGTGCTGACTGTCTTCAAGGGTGCCCTGTATGTCCCTAGCATTGTTGGTACTCTAATCTTGGTACAACAACTATGTGGAACCAGTCAACCCGTCAAGGTTCTCTTCTATGGCGACTGCGGCAAGATATGGGGCAACAATTGCCTAGAACTGCGCTGTGATGTTGTTGACAGACTCTATGTGATCAGAAAAATGTTGCCTCCACCTGAACCATCTCCTTCCAGCTCTGTCATCCATCAATACCTACTATGCACCATGAAGGCCAAGCCAACAATCTCCCTCCATCCCAAAACGGCTCATTGCCGTCTTGGACACCTGAATATGAACAACGTGCAACACATGGCCCATGACAAGCTACTGGACGGGTTTGAAATTACCCAGGATTTGGGCACTGGCACCTGTGAGCCATGCCTACCCTGGCAAGGCACATGGTCTCCCTTTCAGCACCCAACCACGCTGTGACATACCACTGAAACTTGTCCATTCAGACATTGTTGGACCATTCGACGTCAAAACTACCAGGCGGGCCCGTTACTTTGTTGTCTTTTGTGATGATCACACGCATGTTGGGGCTGTGTACCTAATACAACATAAGTTGGAGACGCTTGAGAGGTTTAAGGAATGGCGGGCATGGGCAGAACTGTCTCTACAACTACGTGTACAAGGTTTTCATAGTGATAATGGAGGAGAATTTATGGGAAACAAGTTTGAGGCATACTTGAGGGACAACAATATTGAGTACACTAGATCCCACACACACACACTGCAGGAAAACGGCGTTGCAGAACGATACAATGGCATTCTCTTATCTATTATGCGGACTATCCTACAAGAATCTGGTCTCCCGTTGCGCTTCTGGGGTGAGGCAGTACAATATGCGGCCTACACTGTCAATTTCAGACCAAGCACAGCGCTGGACGGTGCAATTACAATGGCCGTATGGGCAAAGGCAACTCCGAATGCTTTGCACCTACGTATGTTTGGATGCAATGTGTACTGCTATATATTACCGGACTCCGCACGGCAGAAGTCCATGCCAACAGCCATCAAGTGCAAGCTGGTAGGATATACACGTACTGGCTATTGAGTCTGGGATCCAATCAACCACCGCTTTCGCGAGTCAAGGCATGTGGTGTGCGTGGAGATGCATGAAGATACTGCGGTTGAGCTGATACCTCCGCCGTCTGAAGAGGTGCTTGCCAGAGCGTATGACATGACAGCCCAGACAGCAATGGGTGGGAGCATAAAGCCCCAGACGCGGCACATCGCCACCTGGACCCCCAGGACATTGTTAAGGATGTACTACAGCTACCAGAAGACAACGCACTCCCACAGGAAGACATACCCATTGAAGCGGCACCAGAAGAACCGGCAGGAAATGAAGCCCCTGAACCCGGATTCAAAGACGTACCTCCGCCCAACGAACCGGTGGGACCTTGACGCTCGGGTAGAGAACAGCGACAACCAGCCCAACTGAGGGACATGGTTCATTCTGACCCAGCAGAGCACCAAAGGCGAGAGCAGGCCAATGGCGCAAGAGCCAATCTTGATTCCCTCAACCCCCCAGCTGCAGATCCAAGGAATGTCAGAGAAGCCCTTGGTAGCGACCACAGAGCACATTGGCTTGAGGCCATTGCAAAGGAAAACAACGTGCTTATCAAAATGGGGATGTTTGAAGCTGTTGATAAACTACCACATGGCACCAAAGCTGTCGGCAGCCGCTACACATTCAAGTACAAATCCAACGACACCTATAAAGCCCAATTAGTTGCTCACAGCTTCAGTCAACGCCCCGCAATCAATTTGGTATTCACCTTCTCACCGGTAACCAAATCACCCTCAGTACGGATTGTCTATGTGCTTGCAGCCCTCCACAATCTACTTCTGTTCTCTGCCGACTTTGTTTCAGCATTCCTAAATGGAGAGCTAAAGGAAGAGATATACCTCCAAGCGCCAGAGGGAGGAGACAAGGCCTGGGAAGGAAAATACTTACAGCTTAAGAAGTTGATCTACGGTCTGAAGCAAGCAGCACGAGTCTGGTGGGAGAATGTTGAGGGGCTCATGCTGGACCTTGTTTTTGAGCGTGCCAGCTCTGATTGGTGTCTTTTTGCTCGCCAAAGAAATGGGAAAACCTTACTGGTTGCAGTCCACGTTGACAATATGATAGGAGCCACATCAGACAAAGAGACTTGGAACAAGTACCGCAGGGAATTAGGTCAGCAATTCAAGTTCAAGAATCTCGGAAAGGCAACGCACGTGCTTGGGACTGAGGTCAATCAGGATGTCGAAGCAGACACCATGCTGATCTCTAACTCAGGGTACTTGGAAGACACGGCCAAAAAGTTCAATATGTGGGACTCAAAACCTGTCTCAACACTGCTGGACCCCAGTATTCACCTGTCACACAAAGACTGCCCTGCTGACAACGCTGAAAAGGCAGAGATAAGCAAAGTGCCTTACCCATTGGCTATTGGCTCACTCCTATACGCTAGTGGAACATTGCGGCCTGATATAGCCTTTGCTGCAGCATTCCTAGCTCAATTCAGTGCCAACCCAGGAAGAAAGCACTGGCAAGCCATCAAGCGAATGCTTGCCTATCTGCGCCACACTCTGGACTACGGAATCACCTACAGATGCAATGGCAAAAGTGACGGCTACGGTTTCACTGACGCAGACCACAGTGGATGTTTGGACATGGCGCACTCTACCTTGGGCTATGTATTTGTTTTAGCCGGTGGTGCTATTACATGGTCCAGCAAACGTCAAACTACAGTCGCAGAAAGTACCCTTGAGACCAAATACATTGCTGCTGTCTATGCTGCCAAGGAAGCGATGTGGCTGCAGTACTGCCTATTCAAGATTGGCTTCTCTACGCATACACCAATCCCCATTCACTGCGATAATAACAGTGCAATCACAATCACTCAGAACCCAGCAGAGCACCAGCAGACCAAACACATGCACCGGATATATCATTACATACGTGAGCAAGCCGCAGCCAAAGATATCTCACTAGTCCAATGTGATACAGGGGAGCAGCTTGCCGATTATCTGACTAAACCCGTCCCGTGTGACAAGTTCATTCTCTGTATCTCCAGACTGGGAATTGGTCCGTCTAGTCCTCTGGACATTGGTGGAAGCTTTGAGCACAACTCTGGTCTCGGTGGGAGTGTCATGTGTGGTTCAGTATGAGACCAGCCACGTGATAGCGTTGGCACCGCATTGTATATGCGTTGCAATTTGGGCTCTAATCAGCGCACTTCCAGCCCAGTCAGCCGCGCCTGTCTCTCTATATTTTGCACCCCTGTTTCATTTTGTATTTCATTCTCATGTATTTATTCCGTGTCTCTGAACCTACATGCACTATCCTCGTTCACTCTACTGAACCCCAGTACTGCCATGCAGCACCCTACCTGACGACCACTCGCTTTGCTTGTAACATATTGGCAAAGCTCTAGTACCTTCAACAGACAACAGGCTGGCTGGTATCAACTCCTGGCTTCCTACAACTTTGTCATTGCCTACAGGCCGGGTAAACAGTCTGAGAAGCAAGATGCGTTCTCCAGGCGTGTGGATCACAATGAGGGGGAGCCCGCACCTCAGATCAAGATCCCTGAGTCTCAATTCTTAGGCTATTCTGCTTAGAGATGTTGTGGGGGATATCCCCTGCGACATCTCTAATTCTGCTGAGATGTCTGCTCCCCTGCATCATAGGATCAAAGATCTGCCTCAGGATAACCCTAGCCTGGATATGATTTTTCAGCTGCCTCTGATCCGTCCTCTGTGCCCAAGCCTATTGCTGCCAAGTTCCTTGACTGTCAACTGAAGAATGGCTTGTTCTTCTACTAGGGCAGGATTGTTGTTCCTGACAAACCTGAGCTCAAGCAGGAGTTGCTGTCTTACTTCCATGACACTCTGGCCACCAGACACCAAGGACACGCCTGGACCCTTGAGCTGATTGCTAGGCACTACTATTGGCCCGCTATGAAGTCCCAGGTCAGTCGCTACTTGGATTCTTGTGAAATCTGCCCAAGAAGCAAGAGTCATAAGAAGAACTTTTCCTTGCAGCCTCTGCCAATGCCTAATGGTCCCTGGGAGGATTTCTCCTATGACTTCATTGTCAAACTGCCAAAAAGCAAAGGCATGGACAGTATTCTGGTGGTTGTGGACTGCTTTTCCAAAATGCTTCATTTGATTCCTTGCAAGGAGACTGCAACTGCAGAGGGCGTTGCCCAAATGTTCCTGCAGCAGGTCTGGAGGCTTCATGGTACTCCTAAGCAAACAATTTCTGACAGGGGATCTACATTCAACTCTAAGTTCCTGAGATCCCTGTACAAGTTCCTGCAGATCAACTTCAAGTTCTCAACAGTCTACCACCCCCAAACTGATGGCTAAACGCAGATCAAGAATCAGTGGGTTGAGGAATATTTGTATGCTTTTGTCATCACAAATGGACTGATTGGGTAGACTGGCTGTCAATTGCTGAGTTCTGTCATAACAACTCCAGAAGCAAAGTGACCGGCAAATCACCTTGGGGATCATCTATGGGAGATCCAAGTATTTTCACCCTCTGTGGAGCTTACAGGGTTGTCTGCGGCAGACGACAGGGCCAAAGAGCTTCAAGACACCATCCAGGAAGTCAAGGCTACGTTGCAGTAGAGTCAGGAGCAATACGAACACGCTTCCATAGGCGCTTCTTCCCCTGCTTTGAAGCCTGGCAACAAAGTTTGGCTCCTGAGCGTGAACAGCCAATCCCAGCATCCCAGCAAGAAGCCAGAACATAAGAAATATGGTCCTTTAAGTGTGGAGGAGCGCATTGGCACTCACACTTATTGCTCAAAGCTCCCTGACAGCATGAAGACCCACAACGTTTTCCATGTGTTACTTCTCAGCCCTGTCATTGAGGACCCTGTCTTCAAGCACACCTTTGATCTGCTCCCTCTGGTGATCACAGAACAAGGCAAGGAGGAGTGGCATGTGGAGAAGCTTCTAGACTGGCGAGTGCAAGATGGGCAATGGTTCTACAGGGTTGGATGGAAAGGACATGGTCTGCTTGGTGACACATGGGAACCTGCTGATGAGCTGGCACACTTGGCCAGCGTTTTATACAAGTTCCCGGCTAACTACCTGGATGTGTCAATGCCCAGAGACCCTGTGCCTGTGAGCAAGCCTGGTATCACAAAGAGCAAGGCCCCCGTTGCTCTGGCAAGCACAACTCTGCCCACTTTGCACTGCTCTCTGCTGCATCTGCTCTACTCAAGTCTGCTTCTGTCCAACTCCCTGCTACATCCTTTGCTGGCCGCCATGACCTGTCCCTTGCAAGATGCCTGCCCCTCCAGGACAAGTTCAGCCACATCTCTGTCCTTGGCCAGTACCTCTTGGTCCTCCCTATTGGCCCTCCTGCAGTGCCTGGAGCATTCCAGCGCCCACCAGTGCTCCAGAATGACCTGCCACATGCACAAAGGCTGCAAGCTCCTCGGAGGCAGCGTCTATATCCATCCAAGGCTGGGATATTTCTTCTGACAGACCATGACCCGCAATGCCATGCTCAGGACGCTGTGAGGAGGCACATACTATTGCTTGATGCACTTCATTGCCGCAGACCCAGCCTCTTTCTCCAAGGTGTGCGCCTGGCAGTACAACAGCCTCAAATTTGAGCCTGTGCTTGCCCAGGACAATTTGGAGTGGCACCAACTAGACAAGAGCCTCAGCACCCACTGTGTCATGAGCTAGAATCGCTCATAACAACCTTACAAGCCCTCATATCATATAACCGAATATACCAGTATTATTTTCATGATTTATCATATTTTCTGAGATCCTCTTCGAAGGATAGTTGCCTTACATGGCATATTACATATTACTTTGTCATCGCTTATATCATATAGTACCTTAGTCAGTGATGTGTCACATTTGTATTACATCATACTTAGTCTAGACCGCTTACTCATCATTACTCATCAGGTCCAGACCCATTTGATATTACATTGCATATTCGCTTAGATAGAAGCTACTTATTATGTCCTTGAGGCGCACACATTGCGACCTCACTTTTCATGTACTATTCCTTTACTTTGTGTATATATACTAGGCTCGTACTTGGGATATGGCCCAGGTTTCGACCTCCTGTTCTGTTTAGTCCTACACTCTTGGCTTTGGCCTTAGGCCTATTCACGAATACCATTTTATTATCACCTTTTATCACTTTTATTACCTGAGTACCGCGAGAGCGTTACACACTGCCTCTACTACCCAAGCAACTTCTGGACCGACCATGCATGGCAGGAGCCAAGTCGGGGCATCCCCAGACAGCAGGTGGGATGGGAGAATATGGATCTGCCCTTGAATGAGGGAATGCCAAGTGGTTCACCAGGTCTTTGCCAGGTGCTCAGGCTCAGCGACTCTGCCACCTGAGCCTTTGTGGGGGGGCAATGTCACAACCCTTGGTGTGACTTCTGCTGTCTCTACTTCTCTCTCTTGCCCCTCTCCCATGTATTCTGTTGTTCTCCTTCTCATATATGTGCTCTGTTTGCTTGTGTAGGCAACGCTAAGCTTCCCTTATCTATAGTTTGCTTAATACTTTCTGTGCATATCATGTGTTTGTCTCTAGCACATAATTCTTATAAATGAGACAGGGAATCATTCTTGCCAAACCAGCTTACCAAGAACAATGTACCTTGTTGTTTTCCCCTGTTACATCACTGCGCTTGAGTTCCCTCTGATATTGAGGTATTCCTGTGTTATATTTAGGTCTATGTGCTATTCACCCCTCTGAATTTCCTTAGGTTGTGACATGTCAACAGTCTGGTGGCACTGGGATACAGCCTTGCTTGGGTAGTGCAGTTGAAGCATTGGTGGGAGCGGCTTGAGTGGTTCATTAGACCTCAGCTCTGTTTTGGTGCTTGGCGGAGGCCAAGCAGTGACGGGAGGTTTCCAGGTCTGCAAGTGCTAAATAGGGAGCGGAACATTTTTTCATTGTCCAACAACCGCTGGGTGGCTGTATTATTGCCTTGTGCCTAGACTGGAGGCTGGACTGGAGGTGGGGGTGGGGGGGCAGACCCATAGGGCGCACTGACCCTTCCAGCAAGCACATACACTCAAAAAACATTAGCATAGGTCGTTAATGGGACAAGTTCACCAAGAACTCACCTCAGCTAGCTTGGCTACCTGGGTGGATGGCGGCGTCAGGAAAAAGCCACTTTTTTTATTTAGGTGAATTGAGCTGAATTCATCTGAGTAAGAATGTTTGGGGCATTTAGGCCCTCAAGCAGACACCCCCTAAAATTTGGTCAAAATATAGGTTAAATTTAGGCAACATTTGAGGAAGTTTTTCATGGATTGTATGTGGCTGTGCAAGCATTCAACCAAATTTGACTAAATAAAAGCCAATTTCCTGCATTCAGCTGAATTTAGTCCCTAGGGCCCTGAATCAAAAACCTCATTGTTGCTGACAGGGTTGAGCTCAAACGCAGCAACTGTCAATGTGTACTCCTTGCACATCTAAAGGTATACACAAAACAGTTTGTTGTCAGGGAGTGTAACAGGGTCACAGTCCGCAATTCTGTCAATTGGGCAAACAAGCCTGTAGTGGTTATACGGCTCAAGCTGGAAGTTTCAGTTGGGAAATTGAGTGTTGGTGTCATGGATTAGGGGTATTTTGGAATTTATGCCCTCAAATATCCTCTAGTGTATACTATAAAGTCTGCTTGGATTCACTCTGATTTTCTGGCATTTTATTGCTGGATTTTTTGTCCATTTGTGCACTGTTTTTCAATTATGCCTGGAAATATTTGTATACCTTTACATCTCTTTATGCATTCCTCTACACCTCTGTTCTGCCTTCTGAACGCATATACACACTTACAAATTGGATCTAAACTCATAAAGATATGGAATCTTTAAGTTTATGGTCTGGTGGCTGTTGCTTATATGAAGCTTGTTTTGACTATATCTCTTGTACCACTAGGCTGATCAACTAGCTTGCTTTTGCCCTCATTAGCTACTCTATGGTCACACCTCCTGATAGAGTTAGGTGGCTGTCCAATGAGCTGATAGTCTGGTGCATTGCCATCAATGTTGATCCACTATATGCTGTGCCTCAAACTTGTATTCATGATTGCTCAGGATCTCCTGATTGGATTCCTCTGCAAATAGGCTAGTTGGAGTCGCATAGCCCAGGGCTGTTCTTATAAACATATATGTTCAAGTAGTTCAATGTTTCAGCTGAGTGTCTCAAGACTGTAAGAAAACACTGCCTCAAGTAGGATTGCTATTTCAGGCATTCTGGCAAATATATGCCAACCAGAGCGCCCCAGAGAGCTCAATGAGGCTATCTAGAACTTCTACAATGGAGTTTTGGGGCAAATGCATATATTATAGCTGTGCAAACCTGTATGTACCTTTGTATTTATACCAGTACACCTGCAGGGTATAAAAGCAGGCCTCTAGACGCCCCTCCAGACAGCATCTCACTCATACCAGAGTAGTTGTCTTGCAGCTCAAAAGCATTTGGGTCATTTACTTTGTAATAAATACTAGTTTTTCATTAAGTTCTCATAGTGATAAGCTTAATAAGTCCTTCAGCCCATTTACCAATGCCAGGTTGAAATAGCTTTGAAGTGACCTCTAGATTGATAAGCTTTGGCACTCAGAACAAGTGATTGAAGTAGTACTATCAGTAATAACTTGGCACAAGCAGTCAGGGTGGATATTCACAATTAGTATTAAGGGATCCATGCATACATAGCACTGCTCTTTTGCTATGTTTAGTATACATCTAGAGCTAGAAAGTAGTCCTATCTTAAGTAACATATACTGTAGCTAAGTCAGCTTAGGAATATTAGGACATTTCAGTTGATATTTTTGACTTGTGGATCATGCAGGAAATCATTATTTTCTTGAAATTAATCAGGAAGATAATCTTACCCAGATCCATAACAGTTGGGGATTTGGGTGTTGGGGATTTGAGATGCAAGGGTATCATGCGAGGGAACTTGGGGTGCAGCAGTTTGGGGCAGAACAACTTGGAGTATAGGGGCGGTGGATGACAGGGCAGGTTGGGTATTGTGAGGAGCCTTGTCCTGCGTTGTATCTAAAACAACAGGGTCAATGGCTAATTTGCCAGGCGTGGTTGACGTCAGAGTGTGTCCAGTGGTGCTGTTGCGCCTTTGAGATTCTTTCCCCTCTCCAAAGTGGCCTTGAAGGTTTTTGTTATATGGGTAAGTCAGACAAATGAATCTGTTTAATTATATCTTACTCACTATGCTATATGAGAAACCTAATAGTACCCAGAGACCTGAAGATTTGGCCCGGAGTACCTAAGATTTGACCCGGAGCACCTGAGATTTGGCCCGGAGATACCTGAATTAGTACCCGGAGATACCTGAGTTAGTACCCGGAGATAGCTAGATTTCACCCGGAGATTCCTACATTAGTACCCGGAGATTCCTACATGAGGGCCCGGAGTTCCTGACATTAGTACCTGGAGGTTCTTGGGTTGGTACCCATGGTTGGGATGTCTGGTAGAGTGCTGCTGTGT
>WSLO01000106.1:0-10218 GCA_019677385.1 Ceratobasidium sp. 392
GGGTGTAGCGTCAAGGAGCTCGCGATAATGGCACAAACGTAACCTAGGTTCAGGTCAATAACAACAAGGGCCGAGACTGGAAGTACACTCACAAATTTCTCAGCAGCATCATTTGAGTGATTTTTCCCACCGCCGGCATATACAGAGAAGCCTGAGGGTTTGCGTGTAAGCCTGCGGCACGCACGTCTATTTCCTTCCCTACCTTTTCCCTGACGTCCGATTCAAAGTTTCTCTCGCTCGCAACATTGACGCATATACACCCATCTTTGAGCCATTCCGTCCGAACCTTGTAACCCGCGCTAGGAACAGCAGTGACCACGACATCCGATATGGCCAGACACTGCTGCAGAGTCAACGAGCAGGGATGTACCACATGTTTCGGGTTGTACCTCTTGGTCTTGTCTACTCCGTTCGACTGGAGGACAGGGCGCTTGGTATACTCTTGTATGCTGTCGATGTCAACGCTGAAAACACGGGCGCCATCATTGGAGAGCAAAGCTGCAAGCGGCCGGCCGACAACCTCCGAGCGGTTGATGATAGTGACTGTGCGGCCGTACGCACGGTCACCATAGTCCAAGATAGTGTTATAAACGCCGACGGATTCAAGAGCCTTAACGATTGCGAGGGGCGTGCAGGGGATGATGGACTTGACATATCCTTCAGGCGCTTCCTCAATCGTCTGCGTTGGTAGTGTCGGAGATGATTGTATCGAGGTTGAGGCGCCCAAGAGGGACCGAGGACGAATAAACCTTTTGCGGGTGAGAACGAGTGACAGGGGAAGACATGGTGTATGCGTACCTAATGTTGTGGTAAAGATTGTAGTGGAATTTGACGTGAAGACCTTCAACGTCCTTGAACGGGGACACGACCTGCTGAAGGTAATGATCCTATATGAAGTTAGAGCAATTGGTGGTCTTTATCCAACCGGAATTTTATTCACACACCTGGGACCCGCCGAAGATGGGGTAGTAAACCATGATCCCGTCTACGTTCGCATCCTCGTTGGCTTCGATGATTGCTTCTTCGACGCCCTCCCCGTCTATTCCACCCTCTAGAGCTCCGCCAAGCTCCTTCAGGATAAAATCAATGCCGATTGCCTCGCAGGTCTTTTTAGTGAACTGCGCATACGATCGAGACGGGGCTGAAGACGTCGACAAGATTCCAAGTAAGCAAGGTTTTCGTGGACGAGCTGAAGGGTGAGCAAGGTCCTCCTCGATGTCTTTACGGAACTATGGCCAGAGGATGGGTCAACTGTTCAACCTTATAATGCGCCTCCTGACTCACCTTGTCGGCAATATTGTCCGCCTTGACGAGCTTGCCCATCCCCGAATGGGACACGGGTTTAACTGGGCTGTTGCAGTTGTTGTACATGTCGTTTAGCAGGCAGAGTGGGAAAAACAAGAGGCTTACGATGCCATTATTTATGTGTTCCCCCTTTGATGTGCCTGTACTCCTGTCTGGACTTGGACCCAGCCCGTGAGTGAGCGCGAAGGCGCTATGGTTGATCGAATTCAAACTTTCGCTGGACCCTGGATAATCGCGGCTACCGCATCAGCCCGGCCACGTGACCGTGCACAAAGCTTCCACGTCACTTTACCCGACACTCTCATTCACCCGCATCATGATTGCCTTGTACTTTATTTTCACATTTTTGCCCGTCGCGCTCGCGCAATTTGGTGGAGGTTTCTTCGAGAACATGTTTGGTGGAGGCCAGCGGCAACACCAACAACAGCAGCAACAGCAGCGACCAGGCTCCATGTGGAGCCAGCAGGCGGATGCTAGTCAGTGCCATCTCGTTGCCATAACTTTATATTCAAGCAAATGCTTATGAATGCATTACTACAGTCTCCTGTTCCCAATATCTGTGCCCAAACACACTCGCCTGCGTTTCGCGTCCAGCCTTGTGCCCATGTCCTGCTCCTGAGGATATCAAATGTGTGATACCAGACGCCGAGGGAGGCTCAAACGAAGGGACGGTAGTCTGTGTTAGAGGGACAGAACAGGGATGCAAGCAGCTTGATAGGCTACTCAGACCGCAATTCTGACGGATATAGTAAGCTCATCTCCACTGATATAGTTTACGTGGCGCTAATGCTATGCAGCATTCTCACTCTCAAAATCATAGGTCGCATGTCTAGAATACTTCGTAGTGCTTCTTGATGGTACCTCTGCATGAATCCTACACATATTCAACCACGCTTGCGGCTAATGTGCTATCTGCATGCCGGTTATAGTGAGGCTGAAATTTCGGTGACGTGACCATCCCCGAGTGGCAATAAAGCGCTTTCCACCCTCCAACCACCTCCAACTCCCTTTGCCCTGCTCTCTGCTTGATTCTGCTACCACAAAAATTTGGTATGAGACTCGAAAACTTATCGACTTGTAGCTCGGTGATAACGGTTGTCTACCTTGCAATCGTATTGTTTCGGAAATGGCGCCGCACACGAGGACGCCGCAGTTTGACCTACTTAGCCGGTCCCCCTCGGCACAAATGGTTCAAAGGTTAGCCTGGATACGCACAGCTCATTTTGTTTGATTCAAAGTCGTGTCCTAAGGACATGTACCTGCATTATACAACCCCGATACTGCCCTTGAGTTCCACGATTCTCTTAGCACTTATGGACCGGTCGCCAAATTATATGGAGTGTTTGGTGTGAGTACGCACACGTCGTCTATAGGTTAAGAGTCCATCGCTATATGACATTAGAGTCTTCGGCTTTATGTCAATGACCCATATGCTATGGGGGAAATTCTGCTCAAGGAGCAAAACGGCTTTGAGCGAACTGAAAGCTACGTAAGGTGTGTACATCCCTAGGAACTAGTTGTGCATAGTTCACAATGCTCTTCAGCAACCTCAATATGGTTTTGGGACCCGGCCTTCTTGGTTCTAGAGGTAAACGAAGCTGTTACCTGGCTTACCATGGGCTTATATGAGCTCAACTAATCTTCGCAGGGGCTAAACATAAGGCTCAACGTAAAGTAAGCAGCGAGTTCCTCACTTACTCATGCATTTGATACCCAAATACATCAAGATTCTCGGCTCCGTCTTTAATTCTACCGCATTACGAGCAAGTAAGTAGTAAAGCTGACCAGCGACGGGCGCTCCGTGCACTGACATCCGGCAACGCATCACTGTCTAGTGGTATGTGCAAGCCCACGCATGTATCCAGTAATTAAACTGCAGCTTGAAATTAATTGCGCCTAGTTACCAATATTTCAAGATGTATCTCGTCAAGTGCGTGCATAGCTCAACAAAAACTGTACATCTCACTGACGCGACCACTTTCAGCTCGTAGCACGGATTCAACATGAGATCAAAGCTCGAGGTACAGAAGTTGCTATGGTAAACGTGTTCGAGTGGGGACATCGTTGCGCCCTAGACGCAGTCGGCAAGTGACCTATGCCTATATGCGCGTGCGCCCCAAACAACTAGCTTCCTGCAGGTCGAGCAGGCCTTGGCCACGACTTTCAGGCATTAAGTGGCGCCGAGAGCGAGTACAGCAAGGCCATCAAACATCTACTGTGAATCAGCATCGGCTTCCCTATAGTTCCAACTAATACGTTCAATTCATCTTTAGCCCAGCCCTATTCTCACTAGCGATCCTCCGGCCGATCATGCCTATGCTATACAAGATTGGCCCCGCTTGGTTCAGAAGGGCGGTCATTGAGCGTGTGCCGAGCAAGGCAGTCAAGCAGCTGCTATCAATCGTTGACATACAACATCAGCAAGCACTCCAGATATTCGGCCAGAAAAAGGCGGCGCTCGCTTGTGGTCTTCTCAAAAAGGACTTTGCAGTGGCTGAAAAAGATGTTATCATGCTCATGCGTAAGTGCATGCCATAGGATCGAGTGTCTGTCACTCAAGACTGTTTCAAGTAGTCCAGGCGAACGAAAAGGCAAACGAGGAGGACAAGATCTCAGAAGAAGAAATGATAGGTCAAATCAAGTACGTGTTATGGACAGCACTTTCCTAGTGTTGAGTTGACTCTTATAAAATTACAAACGCAGTACTCTTATATTTGCGGGCCATGATACTGCAAGGTAAGTACTCGAGTATGCTAGAGTAGCTAAGGTACAGATTAGACACACATACCAGTGGTACAATCGCCTGCGTCTTACAAATGCTCGCCGAACATCCTAAAATTCAAACCGAGTTGCGCGACGAGCTGCTACAATGTTATGCGGATGAGCCTGACTGTACGACTTTGGAAGCCCTTCCACTATTGGATGCAGTCATAAAGGAGACACTCCGCTTAGTGAGTTTATCTAACATATACGTGCTTAGTCGTTGCATGTACTTAGTCTGTTTCAGCACCCACCTGTGTCTGTCGTTGAACGAGTGTAAGCCTCTCACTTCCTTTTCATGCAATATATCTAATAGCGAAACCTCGTTAGTTCAACTCGAGACACCATACTCCCACTTCGAGTTCCAACACAAGGGAAGTACCCAACAACAGAACTGGCCGTACCCGCCGGAACACTTGTCATGCTCAGTCTCCGCACCGCCAATCGCGACCCGACAACCTGGGGTCCCGACTCGCTTGAATGGAATCCCTATCGATGGCTCAAGCCGTTGCCAGCGAGCGTGGCTGATGCACGCATCCCGGGTGTGTATTCAAATATGTGAGTGAAAGCACGTGGGTGTTGGCTCGGGTGAATGTGACTTGCTTGTGTGATTCTAGAATGTCGTTCCTTGGAGGACCGTATTCTTGCATGTAAGCGCTGTCGTTTCAGTTCATTCCCATTGTACGTCTGACATCCTGTTTTATAGCGCATACAAGGTACTGCATATAATTTGCATATCACACGCACTTATGTTCTTTTTGTCTTTGTCTGTATAGTTCGCACTGCTCGAAGCAAGTAAGTCAACAAAGGCTATATTTTCAGCATGGAACTGAAAGTTCTACAGAGGTTGTCGTCACGTCGCTCGTACGAAGGTTCCACATCTCTCCCGGTGATCGGACTGTGGTATGGAAGGCAAGTGTCACCTTGTCGAAACCATATGGTTGAATTATAACCGTGAATTGTGCTCAGTTTGGAGGCACATCAAAGCCTTTTGTGGTGGATCCTGTCTCCGGACGTTCTTCCCCGGGCCTTGTTCTGAAGCTTGCCGTTGCTTGAGCCGCATTGCCCGCGCGTGTTGCTGAGCCGAACAAAGAGGAAACTTTTCGGAAGAGTTTGACCAATATTTCCACAAGGGGAAGGCAACAAAGATGTACTTTTGTAGGGCAGATTCAATTTATGACAGCTTGGGCGCGTTGATTGATATAATCACGTGAGATGATCCGTCGTGTTGGAACGTGTCTTCCAAATCGGGGGACTTCTGACTATCAAACGCGACGCGTAAACAAGTACACACATGTTGTTCAACGAACAAGCCCAATGCCATTGATGCAAAACACTGTACAGTTGCTACAGATGCACGAACCAGAACCAAATATTATACGAAGAAAGGTATAAATAGCGCGCAGTGGCATATTGACATGATATGAATTGCGATTGAGATGAAAAAACAGAAAAGAGGTTCATACTGCGAGAAATTCGAGAGAGAAAGGGGGGCATAGGTAAAAAAGAAAGACTGATTGATTGATAGGTCGTGATGAATGTTCCCATCGAACATGCGCGAACAGAAGAGACCTCCAAGCCACAGGGGGTCAATGCATAAAGAGAGAGGCATGACAGAAAACCGACAAGACACTATGGGAAAATTGTTAGCGAGTGTGAAAATGCCGCAGCCCAGAATGACTTACATCAGGCAACTGGTGGTTCTAAACACCTAGTTATCGTAGGATGAGTCTTCGAGCTGCATTCGCGCCCAGGGCGACTCTACGCTGGTCGAAGTTGCTAATCTCGATGGCCGCTTGGGCGTATTGGATAGCGGGGAACTCGAGTGCATCTCCCTGGCAAACGACAAAGCAGGGGGAATGTACTTTGCCCTCCGCGGCGGAGCGTCGTTTTCGTCTGGGGAATCAGCGACCAGCTCGGGGACCGACTCTTCTTCCCAGCTCATTGGCGATGGTACAGCAGACGCGTCATAGCCGATCGGGTCGCAGTAGACGTCGAATCCGGGGTGGTGCATGTCGGGCTCGCGAGCTCTGGAGGATATCCAGCGCGACGCGGACACGGTGGGACCTCGGTTTGGCGTCGGATTAGGCAGAATCTCAGGCGAGGGTGCTAATACGGACGCATCTGGCTTGCGCATCGTTTTCGGGGTGGAGGAAATGGTCGAATGAGCGTCGGCGAGCAGCGGGGGAGCTATCAAGGACGCGCGAAGGGCAGGCTGGAGGGAGCCAGAGGGAAGAGGGTCGTAATTTAGCTTCATCGCGGAACTCGCAGCAAATCCAGAGTCGTCCGCGTCCATTTCGACGTCTTCAAACAGACACTTGGACACGGCCCGGGGTGGACGCGGTGCCGCAAACTCGCTGGGAGTCGAGGGCCGGGACGAGTCGGTGGCCCGCTTCTTGCACGGACTGGCAAACGTCGCGGGGCTGAGACGACGCTTGAGGGACGCGGAACCAGGAGTGAACGAGGGCTTCTTGGCTGAAGAGGGCAGCGCATTCGAGTCTGGGACAGCGTAAAAACGAGACAGCGGGAGCGCAGCAAAGGGGGTTCGCTCCGAGCTCTGGGTCGCGCTAGAGGCCATAGTCGATTGTCGTGAGGTGGGGCTTGGATGACGCAGTGTAAGCAGATGCAGACGCAGAATATAATATCGTGGCTTAAGAGGAGGGCATAAAACGTGGGCTGCGCTGACAATGAGGCAAACGCAGAAAGGGGGTTAAGAACGTTAACGCTTGTGGTGGTCGCTGTATATAGGGACTCGTGGCCGTGGGCGGCGTATATCACACCATTGCAAATCACATCACGCACAAACATGTCACGCAACTTCATTAATCCCTGATCGCCTTGATGCACGTTTCAACACCACATACGGGGTATAGGACAGTCAAATGAATTAAATCCAACGAAAAATGATACAACGAATGGATCCAAAGGAAGTGGAGCCCAGAAAGCGCCAAGTCAGCGTTCGCAACGATAAAGCATAGCACACAAAAAAGTCTGTTCGGTATCACATCGCGTAACCACCTGCATGGCCACCGTCGTTCCCACCTCGACGTTCGTAATTCGGCGGAGGGATATTGTCTGGATACGTGGACTTGGATTCGGAACGATCTACGGGCTCGTCGTACGCAAGGCCGCTGACGTACGATCGGCGATCTCCAGCCTGGTATTGGGCATATTGATTGTGCGCTTGCGGCTCCTGAGGATACTGGGCATACTCTGGGTATCCGGCGTAGCGCGGGTCGTTTCCGTATTGTCCGGCGCCAATTGCCGGTCCTTGTACTCGTGGATCTCCCATGGGTACGGGCGGGACCTGCCCGGGGCCGGGCGCAAGATGCGCGGTCGAACCATAATCGCTCGCCCCATCATAATACGAGTCGGGTCTGCCATTCTGATAGTGATAGGGAGGCTGCTGGCTGGCTGCGTAACCGGAGTACATAGATTGACCATCGCCCTTTTGGTCTTGCCAGTAGTGATCGCCTCCATAACCTCCAGCATAAGGAGCTTGATGCGGCATGCGACGAGTAGGAGGAGACGTAATTTCGTCGTCGATGTCGATGTCCGGTAACGTTGGTTGAATAGGCGCGTTTACAATCTGGCCGTTCTTGTCCTTGAGATGGGAAAAGTCGCCGGCCGCCTCCTTGCGGGCCAACTGTGCCTGCTTCTGCAAACGGAGCTTGTTCTTCCTCTTGATAAGCTCGGCAATACGCTATGCGATCCGTTTAGTACAGATTTAGCTAGCTCCAGATCAGAGCGTACCTTGTCGACTTTGTGACAGCAGTATTCCTGAAACCGTGATATCAATGATCAGCGAGACATTTTAATAGACAAAATGCCTAGAACAACGAACCTTCAAATTTCCCTGGATGTAGCAGAGGAGTGGGACATAGCAAATCGCGGCCACAATCAAGAGAAGCACGCTACCAGCAAAGACCAACACCGTGAACATCATAGTGAGGAACAAGCCTGAGGTCAGCAAATCTTTCGTGTTGATATAGTCTCCCACATCCCAAGACTGTTGATTGGCCTGCCAGAAAGAATACAAAATCAAAGCATTGATCGACTGACGGGGGCCGTCCGCGAGTAAAAGACGCTTCCACCCTGTTATCAAAACAATAGCATCAGCAGTGCCAGAGTAATAATAGGGACGTGTACGGACCTTTGAAGGTGAAGAAAATAAAGAACGCAAAGTCGTCTTTCTTTTTGGTAGAGTTTTCGATTTGGCAGAAAAAACAGAAATGATCGTAAGACCCTGTCCGTAGTTTGTTTATAAATAACGCAAGTTGAAATGCCCGAGAGAACCACTCACGGAGACTGTAGTATGCGTTGGCCATGACGTTGGTGAACGCATAAGAAATATCGCGACTTGCAATAATTTTCTTCGCCTTGTACGCTTCATACGCCAGCTACAGCCCAAAAGGTCAGCGGCTATCCGAAAATAGATGGTAGAAAACGTACCAAAAGGAACGAAAATATGATACAGCCCACAAACACCCACTTGGCGACGTCAAACTGGATGTCCACAGCACAGTGATCGCCGCACTCTGAATAGATCTGGTTGGTCCACCCGTCGGACGACAACATTGTTACGGCCGTGAAGATGTCGGACATGTACACAAGAAAGGCTTTGACGACTAGAACATAGATCCATATGTATCTAAAGCGGTCTCAGTGGCGCCAACTACGAATAAATAAGACACTACCTACCGCACTCGAATGCCGAAGTTCTTCGAGTGGTAGTCACGCGTGTCGATAAAGTCAAACTGTGCCGCACGTTAGCTCAATAGGACAATAACATAAAACAAGACATACTTTATGATCCTGAACCTCTTCTCGTTTCCATTGTGGGCCAGTAAAACACATCTCGGAAAATACTCAACCGAGGTATTTTAGGTAGTAACAAATTAACTTGAAGTGTTCAAGCGGTTTTTGTTCTCGCGACCGGCGAAAGAACGGGCCCAGATGGGCTAGATACGCCGAGGTGGTGGAGTCGAGTTGCGTATACTGAGGTTGATGAGGAAGGTAATAAATCTGGAAGGTTCAATAGCGAGCAGAGCACCAATATACTGGTAGGGAAGAGAGTGTGGATGTGCGGCAGAGGGCGCCAAGGAGCGTTGCCAAGGAAGGTTTAGGAGGGGCGTCGGGAGTAACGAGTGAAACGAGCAAGGCTGTGTATGACTGTTTGCCCTGGTCACACCGCCACTCGCCTCGGTCCTCGTTTTCTCCGTGTTATCATACTCTTGCATTCGAGCTAAATTTATCTGCTGAGAAATATAGCCCGTCATGACTACTGTACAAAAAATCAAGGAGATTGAGGATGAGATGGTGAGTCAAATTTAAGTGTCAAGTGTCTTATGATTGATCATTTGTATCCAGGCTCGCAGTAAGTATTGCGTATCCAGAAAAGTTCTGCCCGCTACTGAGCCGTGAATCTGCATAGCCCAAAAGAATAAGGTATGTATGCGAAAATATCGTGCGTGGGCGAATCAATTCAACCCTAGACTGTACTTTCTTTAGGCCACAAGGTGAGAGCATTGGCCCTTTAACTCTTGCCCACGGTTGATTAACGATTAGCAAAGCTACCATCTGGGTCTACTCAAGGCCAAGCTCGCAAAATTACGGCGTGAGCTTATTGCTCCTTCGGGCGGAGGAGGTGGAGGTGGAGGACTTGGGTTCGATGTAGCGAGGACAGGGATAGCTTCGGTTGGTTTCGTGGGCTTTCCGTCTGTCGGAAAGGTAATTCTACATTCCAAGTGTGCTTCTGCATACTTACGGACGTCCGGCTACGTCTAGTCTACATTGATGTCCAAACTGACCGGAACGCACTCGGAAGCGGCAGCATACGAGTTTACAACGCTTACCACAGTCCCCGGCACTCTGAAAGTGCATGGTGCACCTATCCAGATTCTTGACCTCCGTAAGTACAATTCACTTGAGTGCCGGATTTTTACTTACAAGCATCTTTAAAGCCGGTATTGTCGAAGGAGCCGCTGATGGTCGAGGGCGAGGTCGTCAGGTTATTGCCGGTATGCTGATTTACCTATATGCAGATCAGTACTAACATCTAATCACTACAGTGGCTCGTACATGCAACCTTATCTTCATCGTACTCGACGTCTTAAAGCCTCTTGGCGATAAAAAGGTTATTGAAGCTGAACT
>WSLO01000106.1:10658-28336 GCA_019677385.1 Ceratobasidium sp. 392
TACTGTAAGTCGGCTAGATTTACCTGGTTCAACTACTAACGCGTTCTTGTAGGTACAAAATCCCATACTCATGCCCAATCTCTTCGAAAGAATGGCTGAATGTTGACGAGCTCATTGAACAAATGTGGAGCGCCTTAGACTTGGTTCGAGTGTAAGTTGCAGGGACACTTTAAATGCTATCTCCATGTGAAGTGTTTACTTACAGATACACTAAACCTCGAGGTCTTGCGCCCGACTATTCTTCGCCGGTTGTATTGCGAAGGGGAAGGTCCTCTGTTGAGGACTTCTGCAACTCCATTCATAAGGAGATTGCAAAGCAAATGAAATAGTAAGCTCGTAGCTCGCTATATTAAATATTTTGATTGTCTAACGATTTGCAAAGTGCTGTTGTATGGGGATCCAGCGCAAAGCATTCCCGAGGGCAAAAAGTCGGACTGGACCATGTCCTAGAAGACGAAGGTAAACATGTTTTGCTATTTCTGGGCTGATTGTCTAATGAAACGTTTCGTATATAGACGTAGTGAGCATTGTGAAGAAGTAAATTGGGAACAAGGTCAAGCATTTTGGCATGTACGACTACTTCTTGAATAGTGCATATAATCAGACAACGCGTCCGGTTCATTGTAATCTCGACTCGGTTAGATAGGTTGACTTTTAGACCGTATTTTGGTAAGCGCCGTCGAAGCTGCTCGAAAATGGCAATTGCGTGAGTAGCGCGTAACCGCCGACGCGCAAGCCCCGACGCGTGTCGTTGGCTGACGCGTCTATTGTACTGACATGGTATAAGTACGCCCTTGGGCGAGCCACTGCGCTCTACCAATCTACCCTCCGACTTTATTTGTCCCACACTTCTGCTCTTTATTGCTAACTGCCGATACCACCCAAGATGGATATGGACCATGAAATTGCGCTCATGTATGCGTCTACTCCCTTTGGGTTATTCCAACCTAGTGCGTGCTTCTTCTTGCTGCTTCACTCGGAGGACATGTTTATTGACAAACGTCTCAGGAATGACGCCTTATTCACCCTTCGAGAATGTAGTTCTCCGAGTCGTGCGCCCACGGCCTAGGATTGAAGACCTAGTTCTCCAACTTCTCGGCGGCATCGATAATGAGCCGGAGGAACAGTCTATCCAGGACTCGCAAGAGCAAGGAGAACCTGCGGTCCCCATTGACTCTACCCCCGACTTTGATATTTCGGAGCGTATGGCTCGTGAGATGCAAGCGGAAGAGGACAGGGAGCAGGAGTTGAGGGATCGTATAGAGGCTTTGAGCCGTCAAATGGGGGAGTTTATGTCCTCAATGTTTAGCGGTTTTGTTGGAGGGAATAGCGGCTCGTCGCCTGTCTTCCGTCGCCAACACGTCAACGCTGAAGCTGGGGTATGTGTCTCACTATGTTAGCGTTTTTTATATACCTAAACTCATAACGAGACTGCTTTAGCCTTCTACTGTTAATTCAAAACCTAGCTTTCCGTCAGCAAATCAAGCAACCATGTCTAGTGTAAGTTGAAAAGGTCTTATTTAACACAAAGGCTAAGGCTAATATCTCGTTTCAGTCAACTCATCTTTCAGCTATGGTCGAGAATGACCAAGTAGTTCTCGACGAGTTAAGCAAGAGTGCCGGGAAACAGGTACGGTTTCTCGAATTTACAGATTTGTAGGCGCTCCTAACCAACTTGCCCAAATAGCGTGCTCGCCAATTCCCCATCTATAATCTTGCTTCGAGCTCCAACTCGATGGATCTCTTGGAGAGCGTCGAAGCTGCTCTGAAGCATGAAGTCAACAAATTCGACTTTCCGGAGCGCCTCGATTTCCTGAACGACACAGGCTCGTTAAGCGACGCATCACTTTCCACGATGTCTCCTATTCCTACTCTCGCTCACACAGCCAACAACGGACCTGTGCACGCACACGAACGGGCATTGTTGGATCTGCTTGCGAACCTAGACGCAGTCGCTAACGACCAGGAGGAGGAAGTACGGTTGAGGCAACTGAACCTCGTAGAACGCATTAAGCGAGAGATGGAGGTATTGGATAAGAAGGTACTAGAGCTCTGGGCGGCAGGTAGGAAGTATACCCATCGTATGGAAGTAGATGAGTAGATGTATGCGTTATTTATAAACCATATTTGTATATATTTTTCACGTTCGAGAACCAAACACGTAGAGCGTTTTTAGAGGAGGACACTTGGTGTAGAACAAATCCAACATATGTTACTGAAGTTTTCAACTTGCTCTCCGGCATTCCCGATAGAGACGGATTTAGCATCGCCGGGTATCGCACCAAACCATTGGCCGAGATTTATCCTTAGGTTCGCGGTGAGTAAAAAAGCGTATAAGCGTAAACCAGCCTCTCTATACGCATGCAGCCGGCGCTATCCGGGCGAATAGCCACGCCGCTGAACCACAAGACCAACAAGCGCGGGTTGGCTTGGACTGAATTGACAACGACGTCAGATGTGGCTGTGTTGGCGCGGCTTTGAACCACCAAATGGACACTTGACGTTGACCTTCACCGCGACCCTTACTCACACCATCTTCTTTGCACTACCTTCTACGCTCTACTCGCCTCTTACTCGGTATACTCTTCAGTCGGTACTGCCGGCATGAATCGACCTGAACAGTTCACAAAGATCGATTTGACACCCAAGCGCCATCATGGCTACGCGGTGCTGTTGTTCATCTTCGGAACATTCTTCCCGCCTCTTGGTTGGTCTCCTATTTTTCTCGTGCGAACGGATGATTCAATGTTTGTATAGCGGTCGCTGCAAGGTTTGGCATAGGTGGTGATTTCTGGCTCAATCTCCTTCTGACCATCTGCGGGTATTTCCCGGGTACGTGCTACGATCTTGTAAATCACCGCGAGGATGAGCGGTACTGATGTTGAGCATGCTTCAAGGTCATGGCCACAACTTCTACATCCAGAACATTCGCAACAACAAGAACCACAGGCGAACTCCGAAATGGGCACTGCGCTACGGCTTGATTGACGATACTGAAATCCAGCGAAAGAAGAAGCGGAGTCAATGGGCCAACAGGTATGTCGCCGTTATTATACCTCCCTGAAAGCTGTTGATTCTTTTCACCAGATACGACGAGCGTCTTCCGCATTCTGCTCTGGAAGGTCAGGAATATGAAGAGGGCCAGAATGCGAGCGAGACTTCACGCGACGAACAAGGTGATCGACGCAATGGGGACCCAGCTCTCTGGAATGAAGCGGACGAGAACTACTACAACGGTGGGAACCGGCCGCGCGCAAGTTCCTTACGAGCGGATTCACAATCAAGCTTAAGCAACCGGCGTTGGCACTACCCTGCCAACTTCAACGAGGCCACCGAGGTCGAGGGTGTGGAACTGGACGGGCGAAAGAGTAAAGGAAAGAAGAAGTCGTCGAAACGCAGCAAGGACAAGAAGGACCGCTGGGGACGAACGGCGGATGCTCATGCAGGCGTGGGATACGAGGATGTCGACAGCTCCAAGAAGAAAAAGAAGAAGCGCTCCAAAACCACTGACGATTCAATGTGGACCAACGGACGCAACGATGCCAACCTGCCTCGCCGATACAGCTCAGTATCTGACATCGAGGGCCCGGAGGATGCTGTCGGAGGTCTATATGGGGAACGGACTGCACTCCGATCAGCTGAAGAGCCACGTCGCGATGGTGCAGACCCATTGGAGCATCAATTTTGAGGTTTGAGGCAACCTGAAGTGAGTGCGATCTATTGTACCTTTTCCATGGAAGTGTACTGGTGATTATCTTTGATGTGTCGCAATTTTCTCCGACGATACCTCGAGGTTGACTTGCTGACAGTCGGTTTTGTTCTATTAGAATGCGTGCTCCGTCTCCGAGTGTAAATGCTTTTCGAATCTGCCCGATTGCTTACCGTATTGTCTATACCGCTGTCCCTAGGGTCAATGTACGTTCGTTTAAAGATTTGCTTCGTTATCACGGTCGTTGCATCCGCAAGGGTTCGACAGCATGGTACACACCAGGGAGGCGCCCCGGCAAAAGTGGGAAAAGTCTGACGGAACGACGGCCACACTTGCTTTTATCTCAACACATTGGTGTCTCGGCAGCCGGGTTGAGACGAACGCTGACCCCAGGCGACGTCATACGCAGTCCCTTGCCCCATGCAGGTTGTCTAGGCGCCTATAAGGTCGGTCGCCGTTGTCCGCCGTTCCGACAAAGCGGGGAATTATACATCCGAGGGCTTTCCCCGTAGCCGAACCGACCTGGTTCTTGTGCACACTTTTCTCAAGTAGCTCTGTTGCATCTGATGGCAGTGTTCCCCGTGTCCGTACGCGATTACAGGCGGGTCGCGCGCTACGGCCTCAACCGATAAATGACCTTCTGCTCTCAGTTTCACAAACTTGACCTCTCCCACTTGGCTCCCCTTGGCCGCCGCGGCATCGTCACCTGAGCTCCATCTCTGGTCAGCCCACTATCTGCCCCCGTATACTCTACGACCATGGCGCCGCCGGGAGATAGGTACAAAGTCAAGGCAAAGCGCCACCATGCCTATACAGGCTTTATCTTTTTAATTGGATTTCTACTGCCTCCGTTCGGTGAATCTCTATCAGAGCGTGTAACTTACAATCCGTACTCATATCACTCAATTTAGCTGTCGCAGCACGCTTCGGCCTGGGGACAGACTTTTGGATCAACGTCCTCCTTACGATATGTGGCTGGGTCCCAGGTGAGTACGATACTTGCCACCCACCGCAGCACTCTCATAACATGCCATCTACGTGTCACAGGACAAATACATAACTTCTACATTCAAACTGTGCGCAACAATAAGAACGTAAAACGTACCCCGCAGTGGGCCGTCCGTCACGGGTTGGTAGACGACTCGACTATCAAGCGACACAAGAAGCGCAGCGAGTGGTCTCATCGGTTAGTTTTCTCCCTCGCTTCGGTCCACACATTCTTACTCATATTTAAACCGAAACGCCACGGCAGATATAATGACCGGCTTCCCCAGTCAGCGCTCGATGACGCCGAGTTTGCACCGGACCAGGTTCCAGATGCACCCGCCAACGCGGACGTACACAGTCCGAACCAGACGATCACCAGTAGACGAGCGTCGACAATAGGCGGAGCACGTTCGCCTGCCGCTCTCTGGCGCGAAGACGACTCTGAAGGATTTTACGACCGGACAAAAGTTGAGCCGCCAAGAGGTATGTAGTTTGTCATCGATCCGTTCTGGAAGCCGATTGGAGCACTGACGGGCCGCATTCCCTCTTGTAATACACAGGGAACAAACCCCGCAAGAACAGCGGCTGGCGCTTTGACGGCGGTTTTCCAGACGAAGACGCAACGACTGGAATTGGAGGGTCGATATACACCGGTGCGTTCGCTTATCCGTTTGACATGTCCAGGACCAAATTATCCTTACGTTTGAAATCTCCACCTTTACCCCCTGTCCCTTGTATTCCACGTGCATGTAGAACCTGAACGTCGTCCTCGAAAGAAACGATCGACGAAACACACTCGCTCGTCTTCCATAGATAGTCCGTTGCATGGAAGTCGAGTTGGAAGTCGAGTCTGGGAAGACCCGCTCGGCGCTGAGGATATTGTGCCCCGAGCAAATGGAAATGGGCACGCAGCGAGCAAAGCGGGTGGAGATGGTCTGGACCATGAATTCTGATAACGGGCGATGTAATGCACGATGATGGGTACTATTTCGATGTAACATTGTATTTTGCCAGGTGAATAATATGTCGATTATATATACAAATCTCGGCTAAAGGCCTCCATACACAGCTAACCAACGATAATCAAAAGAACTAATGTGCCACAACCCCAGCTGGGCCTAACGCATCAGCTGGTACGCCAAGAGTATCAAGCGACACCTTGCGTGGTTCATTGCATTTCAGAGTCGAACTTGCCGAAATACATGGATGTGACATACCTTGCGGCTATCGCGCTTGCCACGCTG
This sequence comes from Ceratobasidium sp. 392, assembly GCA_019677385.1. Classification (NCBI taxonomy): domain Eukaryota; kingdom Fungi; phylum Basidiomycota; class Agaricomycetes; order Cantharellales; family Ceratobasidiaceae; genus Ceratobasidium; species Ceratobasidium sp. 392. Next base: position 16,599 of record WSLO01000106.1, read on the forward strand.
AATATCAATCATCCCCAAGAGTGGAAGAGGGATCAGTAGAAGGACTAATAAGAACCAGAAGGCGTAGCGAATGTTGCCTGTCTGGTCGGTAATGAAGCCTAGAAGGGTTTCAAAGATCCAGATCAGGCGCTGACATGTGTGAGTATTCCAGAAACGCACCAGCTATTGCTGGACCAAAGATGGATGACCCTATGGACACGCCATCTCAGCTCAGTTTGGTGATTGGAGGAAATCTAATTAACGTGCCTTTGTCCGTGATCGCATACAACGCAAAGAGCGCACTCTCGCTGCCAGGGGGAATGAGTTCCCCAAACACACTCCGAGCGTATGCGCTAACACCGCTCATAGCGAAGCCGTACACGGCACCAACACCATACATCTCTGCTTTGTGAGTTAAACCACCCCATCCAAGCCGCTTAACGATGGGCAAGAACCCCAGAAGTCTATGTGAAATGTGTTCTAGGCGAGCAAATGGTTGGGATCGGCAGATACTCACCCATATGCGGGAACACACGCCATTAGTGAGACGCACAAAAGCACCGTACGGGGAGGTGTTAAGTTCAAAAAAGGCAGCCGAGAGATGGATGGCCAAGCAAACGCGCCTGTAATTCCACAAGCAGTTCCAATAACAGACATGAATGCCAAAGACGCCGGTTCCATCTGAAGCTCGGTCTTGGCGAACAGAACTGCAGTGGAAGTCACCGTTGCAATTCTACAAAGTCACATGTAAATCCAAGGGACCGAGAACAAACGGAAGAAATAGACATACCCATCAGACATGCAAAACCACGCGGCAAGAAACAGCATCACGTCCTTGAGCTGCTTTGCAAGCCGAATCGTAACCCATAACTTCCTCCACGCATATCCGATAGCCTCCCAACCAATCTTCTCTTCCTCCTCAGGCCTTCGTCGTTTTCCATCCATGCGTGGCAGAGGCGGTCCGGGCCGCGGCCTCATCCACATGGCCACAAATACAGAAAACCCAGCCCACCACGCGCCCACGATAAACAAGATCAGTTCCAAACCAAGAATGGGAGAACTGGCTCCTCGAACGATGAAGATAGCAACAACTTGGAGAAGTGCACCCGCGAGGTATCCAATCGCCACGCCAGTCGAAGAAATTCTCGTCGAAAGCGCGAGAGCAGCAGCTGTCGCCGATTGAGAAGGAGAGGAAGCAAGAAGGGTGTCAGTTTCGGTTCGTGGATCGTCTGTGTCATCGTCCGTAAGAATGCTTGTCTTGTGTTGTGACTGGACTGTGGGATGGTTGCGAACAAGGACAGGCAGGAACGCATTGAGGAGCACGAAAGAAGCCCCAAAGCTGACCTATTCAAGTACAACAGTTTGAACAGCGCCTGAAATAATACGGTGTAGAGCTCACGTTGGAAAGCACGGTCCACAATGCAGCGAGAGGATAGGCACCAGGCCTCACTACAATGAACAACATTGTTGAAATACTACCTAATACTGCAAATAGCAGTAGCAACTTCTTTCGATATGAACCTTTGTTATAGAATGTTAGACTGAACAAATCTGCACGTTATGCATAGGAGCTTACCATGGTCAGCAGCGCCAGACATAGACACGATCACTAAGCTTTGCAAAAGCACACTGATCGAGAACGTGTACATGGCGAAACTAGAGCTTGCCATTCGAACCCCAAACGGATGGACAATGCATTGGTTTGGGTCAGGGGCAAGTGAGCGGGGTGGGACAGGGATAGGAAGAGCCTTGGGGGTACACGGAAGCTCGGGGTGGCCGAGCAAGTGTCCATTTTCGCGAGCGAGAGCCTCAAGTGTAAGGGGTATAAAGGTTGCAATTGCAACTACTACATAAGGCTCTGCTGCCCATGCATACGCGTACCTGTGTTGGAACGACGTGTCAACGAGACAAACAAGGGTGGACAAAGAATGAAACAAAGAGCATCTACCATGCTCGCAGCTCCTTTTCTGAGGTCGGGCGTGTGTCCTCACCCGGATAGGTAGGTATGTCTAATCCATCGCTTTCGGTGATGGATTCAAGCGCAGTCATTGTTTCAGAAACTATGGAAATTCAAACCTCGTAAGTTATATTAAACACATTTGAATTTCTCCTTACTTTCAGGCTGCCCATTCAACTCGGCATCTGGCAGCACCGGAACAGTTCCGCTGGTGTTGGGTGCAAGAGCCATAAGTGGTCCCGTAGTTGTGGCCGATCCGAAGAGAAGTGACTGTGGCTGTGCATCCAAAGTCAAGATCACGTGTGTCGCTCTGATTTCAACTGCACGATTAAACAGTTAATGAAACGCAACTATATGCGGACGAACCTCTGCTTTCAGCTTGAAACACCATAGTAATAGTGATCCCTTTCTTATGAAAAGCTTTAATGAAGGGGAGGCTGTACAATAGGCTGAAAACGGCGTAACTGATGAACCCGTACCTGCTCTCGCTCATCTCGGCCAAGACTCGAGTGTTCAAGATATGATAAGTACCATGCGCTGCAAGACATGCCGCTTACTTGATGCATGAACTATTACACGAGGACATAGAACGATCAGCTTTATGGTCCGAGGTTTTCGAGATGGGCCGGCCCGTCCCGTTCTTACTGGTCCGACGGGCATGCAACCAGGCCGATACGATCGAACTATTACAGCCAGTTGCGTCAAAGTCAAGGGCAATCGCGCGGTTGCACTCAGCATTTGACCATTTCAACGCTTCTATCAGATTCCTCGCCACTGCCAGGGCAAGGACGAACGTAAGTTCGCCATGAAAGGCGCAGTACTTTACGCCAGGGATGCTCCATGAGTAGATATAAACCTGGGCTGCTCGTCCCGCTAATACTTGACCACCCTCCTCCACCAAGAACAATGTCTTCTCAGCCTTGGAAAGCCGCGCTTGTGACTGGAGGTGCTGCTGGTGAGACTTTTAATATTACAGAGAAAGTCGGCACATCCTCAATTCCCTTGTTTTAGGTCTGGGCAAGGCCTTTGCTAAGTTGCTGGTTAAGCAAGGCAAGAAAGTGTATCTCGCGGATCGAAATGAGAGTGCTTTGGCAGCGGCTGCGAAGGAAATCGGAGCAGCAGGCTACTACGCTGTTGACCTCGCAGATATTTCTTCTTTGTCTCCCTTCGCCAACAAAGTATTCCAGGAGGTCCCGGAAATCGATTGTTTAGTCAATAATGCCGGTATTCAGGTATGCCCCAGCTAAGTAGCCCAGAGCTTCGTACTCTCAACAATAAGCACAGGTGCCACTCGACTTTGTTAAAGGAGCTGATTTGGATGCCGCAACTCGGGAGATTAACACCAACGTCACGAGCCTGGTATGCTTTACGCTCCTTTTTGGCACCAGTATCACGGGGATTCATATCACCTACTAGGTTCATCTAACAGGGCTCTTTACCCCATACCTCACGCAAAAGGACACAGCGTGCATTATAAACGTTGGCTCAGCCCTCGGATATGTTCCAGCTGCGTTTGCTCCCGTGTATTCAGCCTCAATGGTCAGTTTACGGATTGTTCCGATCGCAGCAACTTACCCTGCTCGATGTGCTAAGGCGTTCAGCAAAAGCTTTACCACCTCTACGCGTCAACAACTAAGTTCGACTAACGTAACGGTAATTGAGATCTCCCCGCCGCTCGTCGAGAGTGATTTGCACAAGCATCAAGATAGTGGCTATAATAATTTTGTGTGAGTTCAGGTTTGATAGCGGGATCAAGTCACTATTAACCTTTACGCGCTCATAGATCATCCAATCAGATCAAGGCGCTGTCTCAGGATGAATGGATTGCCGCTGTAGAGAAGGGGCTGAGTGAGGGTGCTGAGGAAATCGGCGCTGGCTTCTCGCAAGTCTGTATCAACAAATGGCGTGAGACATTTGGACCAATCCATGCCAAGTTGGCGTCGTCGTCGTAATACGGCATAACGAGCTAATGTTCTTCTTGTACCGAGTACTTCGCCTATCAATGAAACAATGCACTTTTGACGTGACAATGGCTTGACAAACTGAACCGGGAAAACTGGAGAGCACTGATTGCAGTAAGAATTATATGCTGTATACCAATTTAAGATCTTACTCTGATGGGTTGTATATATGTGATGTTAGAATTTATATACGCCAAAATTGGTGCGTGAGACTTGCAAGACCAACATGTATGCGGTAGTGAAAAGTGAGTTGGCAACCTCAGGTGCATGTGATCGAGTTGTAGTAACGCGTTGCTGGCTCTAGTACCCTAACAGCTACGAAAAGTACAACCATACTACTTGGTTAAAATTTGGACATACTCCGTTCTCCTAACCGCACAGTATACCATACAATCTCTTGAATCGTCACTGACGGGCTACAGGCCGCACGAATCTACTCGGCGCTTACGATTTATGGTGCTGTATAGCTCCACTTATTGGGAGGTGGAGGTTCTACATCCAACCGGTCTGTTCAAACCGAGCTTCAATTTAGATGGTGGAGGTTCGTCAAGGATTTCGAGTGTACGCGCGGCAGGCCGAGAGATCCCCGAGTGATACTAATATGTATTACGATGGTGTTTGGCGAAGGACGAGGGAGTTGGTGATATATATATACTGGCTGAAGGACCGAGCGATGCGTCATCCCCAACTCCTTTCGCATTCACATCTCAAGCAGCTTTAGTCTAAGCTATTCCTATCTAACATGCCTGTGCAGCCTTGGAAGTGCGCTCTCGTCACTGGCGGCGGTGGAGGTACGTTGCACAATATGGTTTTCAGTCTTCAGTATGCTAAAACACAGCTCCTGCTCGCACACACAGGTCTCGGTAGAGCCTTTGCTCGTTCACTTATTAACCGTGGCAAGAAGGTCTACATCGCTGGTCGTACCGAATCCAACCTTGCCGAGACCACCAAAGAGATCGGCGCCGCCGGCTACTTCGTGATCGACGTCAACGATTTGGCCGCTTTGCCCGCGTTTGCCAACAAGGTCATTACCGAGGCGCCGGAGGTCGACTGTCTCATCAATAACGCTGGTGTCCAGGTGTGTTGGTGTGCAGCTGTATCAACGTATCCAAAGGCTAATTGCCTTCATTTTTTTAAGTTTATGTATGACTTTACAAAGGGCGCCAAGCTAGACAACGTTCATCAAGAGATTACCATCAACACTACTTCCCTGGTGTGTCCATGCAACCGTGTACCAGCATGCCTTGAAAGCTCAGCCTCCCAATATAGGTCGACCTGTGTGTGCTCTTTGTGCCGCACCTTATGAAACAGGAGCATGCTGCTATCATGAACATTGGCTCTGGCCTGGGATACATTCCAGCAATTCAATTCCCTGTCTACAGTGCCACCAAGGTGCATTTTTGCCTAACATTCTCATTAGATAGCGCGACTAACACTGCATCGAAGGCCTTTGTCAAGTACTTTACACTTAGCTTGCGTGAGCAGCTTCGTGGAACAAGCATCAAGGTGGTTGAAATCTCGCCGCCAATGGTGAGCGTCGGCAACCTTACTCGCAGCTATGCACCGGCTGGTGAAAAGCAGAATCAGTTTATTGAAGCGCTGTAAGTCTTCTCGAAACATTTTTGATCCGTTCAAGCGAGCTAACGACGTCTGAAACAGCAAAAAGAAAAACATTGTGGGACTTACCGAGAGCGAGTGGATGGCAGCCGTTGAGAAAGGCTGGGACGAAGACAAAGAGGAAATAGGAGCCGGATTCTCCCAGCTAGGAATTGATAAGTGGAGGGAGGCGTTTGGTCCGGCGCATGCGGCGAGGACTGGACAATTGAAGACGGCTGCATAGTTTATATAGATAGTTCTGTTGGTTTGTCAATAAAGTCGCGATTTGGCTCTTAATGCGTGTTGCTGGCCACGAAAATTTACGTTAAACGCCCGCTCTGTCCATGTTCCATTATGGAAAAAAATCATCTGAATCTGGGTAGAAGATAATAATATTCGCAACGTCATGTCATAGGGAAGAAGCCTTAATCGGACGAGTTAAACATATAGGATATATCTTTCATAGATTGGTTAAGTTCTAACATAAAGTATAGTTTGAGAGTAAGCCTAGTTTATCGTGCGAAGGCGCACAAACCGTAGCGTGTATGCACTTCAACATATAAAATGCGTATATTTAACAAAATCATACCTCCACCTTCACACCCACTCGGCCTGCGGCCAGACCCAACCGAGACGCCACCCCCTGCTGCGTGTTGCATTTGTTAGTTCATGTAGGAAACCTCAAAAAGTGGAGGGCGGATTTCAACTGTGAACGACCGGTCATACAGGACCGATCGAAAGTGGAGGTCACGTGGGGTACCCATGATATCACTCGATGCATATATAAAGGGGGGTCTGCTGTCCTTTAGAGTCATCATCCCCTCGGCTCTTCTCCCCTCACTACTACACTTTTCTTGAACCATGTCTACTCATCTCTGGGAATGTGCTCTCATCACCGGCGGCGGTGGAGGTCCGTTTCATTTCGTCCCCTCGTGCATGTCCGTTCTACTCACCTCTACCCTATGTAGGTCTTGGCAAGGTCTTTGCCCAATCTCTCATCAAGCGCGGCAAGAAAGTCTACATTGCCGGTCGGACCGAATCCAGCTTGGCCAAGACTGCGAAAGAGATCGGTGCAGCTGGGTATTTTGTCGTCGATGTCGGCGATTTGGACTCGCTCCCTGCCTTTGCGGAGAAAGTCACCAAAGAGGCACCTGAAGTCGACTGCCTCATCAATAATGCTGGAATCCAGGTGAGCCCGTTGAAGTTTTATTCTTAGCCAAGTACCAATACTAACACGCACGCTTGGAACATAGAAACCCCTAAACTTCGACAAAGGCGCAGACCTCAAGACGATCAAACAAGAGGTCGACATCAACGTTACCGGGCTCGTACGTCACCCACTTCCCCATATCCAAATAGGGTAATATTAATAACCCAACGCCACTATCACCGACTATATTTAGGTCCAACTCTGCGCGCTATTCATCCCGCATCTTAAGCAGAAGCCGCATGCGTCGATCATGAACCTCGCGTCTGGGCTGGCGTACGTGCCGATTCCGGGTGTGCCTGTTTACTGTGCCACGAAGGTTAGCCGTTTGTATTGGGTGGAACTGGTTGGAGTGACTGACTGTGGGGTTGGCAGGCGTTCGTGAAGAGTTTTACGATATCGTTGCGTGAACAACTTCGCTCCACGAATATTAGTGTTATTGAGATTTCTCCGCCGATGGTGGAGAGTGATCTTCATCGTGACCATGATAACCCGAATAACAACAAGTACGTCCCTCGCGTACCATTTGCTCAAAAAGTTTACTGAAATTGTACGTTTATAGGAAATCAAACGCTCCTCACGCGCTCTCCCAAGAAGAATGGATTGCCGCAGTCGACAAAGGCCTGGACGAGGGCAAAGAAGAAATTGGCGCCGGGTTCTCTCAAGTTGGGATTGACAAATGGCGTGGCGCATTTGGGGACATGCAAAAGCAGATGGCGAGCCAGGGGGCCTAAAACGCTAAAAGAATTTTTGGTGCACAATTTACAAATAATAAATATGAAAAATTATCTGCTTTTTTGCGCCAAGATAGCGGGATAATAGACTTATGTCCAGATAAGACCAAGTTCAAACTTTACTTTTGTCGCGTGTTTGATCGGGGACAAGCCGTGTATGCAATTCACCATATATTTAGTTCCAGGCTTACCTTGGCTGGACTCATTTAAACGGGGCAAGTGTCAGAAGAAGGGGGCTCGCTTAGCCCCCCCAGCGCTCGCCCTTGCTGTTCGATCTTTCACTGGATGTTCCATGGTGTTTACTATTCAGTATGGGCCTCATGCTCTGGTCTTCTATTCCAAAGTTCAATCAGATTTGTCTAGCTTTGTGTCGTCCATCATGATGCCTATGATCGATCCTTTACGTTCAAAGTTGTATGAACGGGCTTGCCTAGTTGGCTTGTCAGTTGACCGCTGCCCTAGACGCGTTTTTGATCTATTTGAAGCAAGGCGGGAGGAGTTTGCACTTGTTTATATCGAACTGGTCCTATACAACTTCAACCTCGGCGTCTCTCATCGCAAAAGATCATGACTACACGCGTCGACATCTTGATCCTAGGCGCAGGCTGGCTCTGGCACTTTCTCCGGCCTCTACTCGACTTGCGCGGTCTCACCTACGCAGCGACGACACGTTCCGCAAGCGGCGGCACAATCTCATGGGCTCTGGGCGATGGCGTCGAGGTCTTGCCGGGAGCAGAAACGGTCGTAGTGATGTTCCCCGTACTGGAGTGGGATGCGTTGGATAAGCTGGTGGAAGCGTACGAGCGTGAGAAGGGCGAGAGCGAGTGGATTGTGCTTGGTAGTACGCGGGCGTGGCAGGTGCGTTTCTCGTCGCTCGTTTGAGTTTGGATTCGCGTTAGGAGAGATATGCGTGCGGTCTCGTCTCCCCCGCTCCCACACATCCAGTCACCGAATGGTGCTTAATTTGTGTATGCGTTTTGATAGACCGGCGGGCCGAGCTCGGAGATCATAACGCGACATACGCCGTTGCCTGACGATCCGCCGGCACGGTCGGTGGTGGAAGAGCAATTTTTGAAAAAGTACGAAGCGCGAGGGGCGGTGGTGAACTTGGCGGGATTGCATGGAAGACCGCCAGGGGACGGAACGTTGCCGCACAGCGCACCGCGCATAGTGCCCAATTTCTTAAAACGAGTCGCGCCGGATAAAGACAGTCTGCGGGCCAAGAGCTCGTTGCACCTCGTGCACGGTACCGACGCGGCGCTGGCCATCATGCGTGTACACGAACAGCGCGGACACGGGCGATGGATCGTCTCGGACGGGCTAGTGCGAGACTGGTGGGCGGTTGGACTAGAGCTGGGCGGAGAAGAGGTGAGGCGGTGGGTGCTCGAGTTGATGAGCGAGGAGGGGGTGCGCGTATTGCCGCGCAATAATATCGGACGCGCGCTCGATGGATCAGAATTTTGGATCACGTTTGGGGCGGGACCGACGCGGGTCCAGATGAGTGTTTAGCGTGTTGTGAATGTCAGATTATTAGCGCTTGTCCCTGGCGGTGGACGACGATCATTGTTGGTGGCAGTACCCGGTAACGACGGGCCAATCGTTGCCGTATCGGAAGGCGAGTTGCCGGAATGGCGTTATCGCATACGTCGGGACCGCATGGCGCATGATACCTGGGGGCCAGCTCTGGATAACGACGGGGAGCGTCATGCATGCGGGTGGAGTGGTGGGCTTTACATAGGAGCGATTACAGCGGAACTAAAAGTGAAATCGGGTGATGTCATTAGATGCAGATTTCAGTAATTTGCCGTAGTACTTAGCACGCGGACCTCAGTTGCTGCGGGGACGTCACCTCGCTGTTCCCGCGACCGGGCTCCCACCCTCCGCACGCCTTTCTACGTACAGATAAAGAGCAGTGATTAGTCGAGTGTAAAGGGATTGGACAAGTGACAGGCCCACGGACTAGTGCGCGCTAACCCCTTGGATAAAACAGACTCTCGTAATCTGGTGGAATATCATTCCGACAACCACCCTCGCTTCTGTTCGCTGTACGCTACCAACACACACCCTCCCCCTTCCCTAACGCCCGAGGAGAGGCATGCCGCGCCCGAGTTTGCTGCAGTCGATTTTCCAGCAGCCGACTCAGTCGTATGTCGCCGGCGACACTGCCTACGGCCAGCCCGCACTTCCCCACAGAGGCTGGGGGCTGTCGGCCTCGTTGAGGCGCTCAGCAGGCGCTCATTATAGCGGCGGCGACAATCATTTCCCCAAGATCGAGAATGCCAAGAACACAGGGCCCTCTAAAGCTCGCGGTCGCGCTGCTGCTCGCCCATCTGCCCTCGACATGCACAAGGCAGAAATTGTCGCGGCCGTCCCGACGCTCTCGTTCCTCGCATCTCCCTCGACCTCGCCCCTGTCGTCGGTCACAGCCTCGCCCTCGCCCACCCCACCCCTTGTCTCGCCCGCGAGCACGCCCAAGTCCAGCACGCCCTCGTTCACGGATGATACCAGCGACTCGTCGGTCGATCCCGAGTTTTTTACGCCCCCGGGCTCCCCAAAGCCCCCAGTCGCTCTCACGATAGTAAGCGAGCGAATTTTTGTTTATTTTTGTGTGTTAAATTCTGTCTCTAGCATGATTCTCCCGTCGCTTCTCAGGCCCTGCCAGCTCCAACCGACTCCCTTCTCCTGAGCGCCACTGTCGCGCTGTCGGAGAAACGACCTCCCATCACTTCATCCCACTCGTCCTCGAGCTCCTCCGACCAACACTCGCTTTTTAGCGCCAGCTCCAGTGACACCGACCCAACTAGCCGCCGTTCTAGTCCGGTCTCTGAGCCCGCCCCTAAATCCAGGCCGTCCTCTGTGGCTTCTACCTCTTCCACCACGTCGACCACACGCCCCCACGGCGTACGCCCGACTCCCTTATCTGGCGTCCCAGACTGGGCCAAAGACGTCAGATGGTTGGTCGGACCCCAACCAGCAGCCAAACGAGCAGCCTTGTCCGCACTCGCCGATCCAAACTATGTTCCAGTCCGTGGACAGGCTCGCTCTGCCACTGTACCCAGCCGCACCGGTCCACCCGTTGCCTCGAGTTCCCAAAGCGTGGATCCACGAAGACAGATGGTTAATCAATTTGGTGTCTATACTCGGCAATCAAATGGTCGAAGGACAGGTCTCAAAAGGACGAGGGCCGCAACAGAAGGTCGTCGATCAGGATACCGAATGAGCGCGCTCGTTGAAGTCAGTGAGAGTGAAGAAGCTGGCGACGGTCGCTCGGAAGTTGGTCCAGACGGCGTGGCCCGAAAGCGATCAACGTCACAGCAACGTACTGCCCGGCCGAGGCCCCTATCCATCCGCTCCTCATCCAGTACGAGCTCGAGCCGGACCGTCGTGCTCCCCACCCCCCTCCCCGTATCAACTGGCGCCGAGCCAAGCTCAGGCTACACGTCCCTATCACTGCCTCGTGCCGCATATACGCCATCTAAAACGCCCGATCGGCCTACAAGTCTTGTCGATCTCTCTAGAAGCGGCTTGGCGCAGACCACGATGACGACCATTTCCGTAATTCGGGGCGCAGGCGGTCGAAACCGACGTATCTCGCTCTCCTTATCGCTCAACAGCTCCCGCTCGTCTCTCCGCTCCGGTTTGTCCTCGCGTAACTCGTCGATCAGCTCGCTTGGCCCCGGCGCGGGTCCATCGATCCCGCTCGCGCTTCGACTCGCCGAACTCGAAGGCTCGCTCGGCCTGTCGTCGCATATATCCCCGCCACAAAAAGTGCAGAGCTCGCAAGTGATCGTGCAGATCCATGCGGTGGCGCTCGATGCGCTCGATGCACTGATCGTCAGCGAACGCATGGGCAAGGGCGGCTCCGAGGGAGCTGGCTTTGTGCCTGGACGAAGTTTTGTCGGACGCGCGGTCGAGTGCGGGTTCGAGGTGTCAAACGTGAGCCGAGGAGACTGGGTTATTGGTCTCACCGATATCCGCAAGGTGCGTGTCTGTTCATTTGTCTTGCTTATAAATTTGTATTGACATTTTTCGCGTGGGATTAGTGCGGCGCGTTGGCCGAGTTTGTGGTGATCGACAAGCGACGGGTGTGTGCGATCCCCAAGCCGACGGAACGATTGACCGCGACGCAATGCGCGCTGCTCCCGTTGTGTGGTGTACCCGCCCATCGAGCGGTACGGACGATTCCGAGCGGTGCGCGACGCGGAATGCGCGCGCTTGTTTTGCAAGCCCATGATGGGCCGGGTGCGTTGGCCGTACAGGCGATGCGCGGGCTCGGAATGCGCGTGACGGGACAGGTGCCGGCC
>WSLO01000107.1:1594-15016 GCA_019677385.1 Ceratobasidium sp. 392
GTGCTCAATCTGTTCCTCAAGCAACTGGCGGTTTGTTTGGCTCCCAAGCACCTAGCGGTCTATTCGGCTCTCAGGCACCTAGTGAACCACAGCAGCAGCACCAACACCAGCTCTTCGAGGGAGAGCAACAGTCGTCTGTACTTGTTGCATCGAATCCCGAGTTTCAACCTTTGGATCATGGTAGCGCTGAAGCAAAGGATCAGGTTCTTGCGAGCACGTACCGCGTAGACACACCAGTCCGGGTGCAAAGCAATTTCACGCCCCATCGTGTGACAATTATGACCGTACAACTGGCAGCAAAAACTGAATATGTGGCTGTCCCCGCCTTGACGCGGTCTGCGTATCTGCAGGTGAGTGAAGTCCGAATTCCAGACGATCAGATCGCTCACTTTAATCTTGTAGTGCAAAATCAAAAACACCACTTCGCATCAGTTCCCGCCCGGCTCAATGGTCACTTATCTTGACGGCAGCTATATTGAGAGGTCAAATATCTGGGTATGAGTTTGCTTGATTTTCCCTCCACAGCTTTCTCACGTATTCTCCTCAGCTTGTGCTTCCGAAGAGCGAAATTACGCGGTCACTAGGCACTGATCCTGGCATACGCATAGCTTTCAAACGTGGTACCCAAAACAAGAAGATACAGCACGCCGCCGTGTTTGCCCGACAAACCATTACTGTCGTTACCGATACACTCACAATCAAGAACGCCCGAGCCGCGGTTGTTCCTCGTGTACTGATTCGACATGCGATCCCGACCCCAGGCGGTGATGACCGGTTCCGGGTCACGCTTAAGGAACCTGATGGCTTAGCGCAGCTCGAGTCGGGTGCATCGTTCAAGCTGCGGAACAATGTCAATGGGCGCTGGGTCGAGGACTTAGCACCTGGATCCGAGACATCTGGGTTGATGCAATGGTCGATCGAACAGCTGGCTGCCGAAGGAAGCGAGGAGATCAAGATGGTTTATGAAGTGACTGCTCCTGAGGGAGTAAAATGGCACCAAACGTGAGTTTCGGATTGTAAAATATTGTAACTGTACACGTACCTCGAATGAATGCCAAACCCCTCTGTCCTGCAGACCTGTATGATATGTCGAATGGCAAAACTTACACCCAATAACGAGAGAGTAAAAAATCATTTTATCGGCCTTGTATGGCATTCGAGATTGGCGTGACGATTACACAAGGGTTTGATCTACAATCACGGCTCGAGTGAAGAAGGGAATGTGCCAGCCTCCCGTTGCTCGTTAAAGCGAGAGACCTGCATGATTAAAATCAATACCGTCTCAACCTCGGTAGGAAGATTTAGCCCACTCACCCAATCATCTAATGTCAGTTAAATATACGATAATTGAAAAAGTTGAGCCATATGCTAGTCGTACAACAGCAATAGGTGCTTACTGGGGCAGAGTGAATGGTATGCGCGGTAGAATTGTTTGCATGGCGCAAAGTCTTCGCCCTTGGCGTTGATGCACTTGTAGTAGTCGACGTAGTTTTGATAGCTACCCAATGCGTGTGAGTTAATGGTTGCGATGAAATGAACAAATGCCGATTGGAGGACATACCAGTGTTTCGTCTGGTTAGCGTTGGGGAACCGAGCTTCGTGTGGTTGTGAGGTTAAACTGGCCCCTATCCTTCGAGGGAAATAGAGTATAGCTTACCGTCAAAGCCGGCGGTTTGGAGGACGTATTTCCTGGAACCAGGTCAGATAAGATGAGCACGTGCTATAATGTGTTCTAAAAGTTAGCTCACGCCTTGAGGTCTTCGGCTTCAGACATCGTTACAAACAAGCAACAGGAGATACGATCGTTTGGTGGGAGTGGTCAAGACCGGAAAGTATCGGGAGCTAAGTGGCGTAGGATTTGTGTGGTTACGCTTGGCCGAAAGGGAAATGTTAAGCGCCGCCAACCTTTACTTGCCGATCCTTGTCCTTCATATTCAATTGTACAACGGATAAACATGGGCGATTTCTTCAAGAGCAGTCTTGCTGGTGGCTCCAATCCTGGCGGTATGTCCTGGCAACATTGTAGTTACGTTGTTCGATAGCTCATGGCGCATAATGCTTAGATCAGGCAATGCGCAAGCAACAGTTAATGGACGGTTTGAGGAATGAAATGGCACTTGCTAATGCACAGGAGTTAATCAACGTATGTATCCACAGTGTGTGCTACATGCTATAGTCAGCAAATCTCACTTGTGATTCATTTAGAAAATTAACGAAAAATGCTTCGCCAAGTGTATCACAAAACCTTCGACGTCGCTGGGTAGTTCAGAAGAAAGATGTCTGTCGATGTGCATGGACCGATATATGGAAGCTTGTGGGTCATTTTTTCTCTCCATCATTAGTTTATCCTAACTGGAATTAACAGTCAACGTGATCTCACAAACTTATGTCGCTCGAATCTCTAAAGAACGCACATCTTCAATCGGCGGACTAGAATAAGTAGACATACCTATGCTCGTCCTAATAGACATCTACAGATGCTTGCACTCATTACAAAAGTAACCCACCACCCATCTTAATGTATCAAATACTCCAGTTGCTCGCGGAATATCCATCCAACGAGTACAAAACACAAATCACGAGTCTAACATCCCGGGCTCCAAATCATTACAGCAGCCATAAGCATGCAAAATCGACGATAGCACAGTGATATCCCGGAAAAATTAACCCATAAGCTGCGACATATCCGAAGGCGGGTACTTCGTCTGAGCAAACGTTAGTAATCTACACCAAGGCAATTCAGTATAGCGAAGTACGGAGCTAGAACACCGAGGCTAACCGTTTTACACTCTGAATGTATTTTCGCGAGACCTCGTCATTCAGTACGTGCGCCACCTGATCTGAGGAGATCTTCTCCCGGGCTGAACGCTCATGAATACTGAAAGATCAGGGATGTCAAAAGAGGGTACGAAGAGCGGTAGTTGTGACTGGACTTACCCAACCATGGTTACACCGATGGGCCAAGCTGCGTTTCCGATGCTGAGCCGTAGGTACGCGTCATTTGCCTTTTGGTACTCCCGCTTTTGCATGTGGTGAACGATCTCTGCTAGTTTAGCTAGTACATCGGCGGCCATAGTCTATTTAGTAGATCGGAAGAGTCAGCATTTGTATATGATGTCAAGTGATAGTCACCACCTTCGATCGAAGCTGTTTGAATAGCGGCTTCAAATATTCGGCAGACTGTACTTGGGTTGCTGCAGCGAGCTTTCCCTGCGTAGAGCGTTTGATGTTATCTAGAAACAAATTCGGCAGATTAGTTAGGCTATCTCAATACAAGCAGACCTTGGATACTCACCTGGACGTTCCGCCATAGACTGTTCCCACTCCTTCAACACCCGCTTGAGCGCGAAATAAATCAGGGGGTACAGTTTGTCTGGGTTCGTTTTGATAAGGGCCAAGTCCAGGACTGCATCCTCGTCTGTAGTCCCAGAAGCTCCAGGTGTTCCCGCCTTGCTCTCCGCGCCAGCTTCGTCCTTAGCCACACCCTTTCCCTTGGCTGCCTGTGCGGCTCTCCTCTCAATTTCCTCTTTATCTAAAGTCCCCTCCATGCCCTCCAGTGCCTTTTGGAACACGTTTTGTCCGCTTCCTCGCTCGCCACGTTCCTCGATCAACTCGAGTGCACGTAACCGCAGCCGACGCTCTCGGTCCGACTCGGCAAAGAGCCGGATAGGTTGGCCTTTAAGACGAAGACGACGAATGGCCTCTTCGTTAGAGATGTTGAAGGCCTCGCTCGTTCCTGCTTCACCGGGTGTTCCGGTCTCGGGAAAGGGGGAGTTGGATTTGGATTTAGCGGCTGTGGCGCGTACTTTGAGCTTTTCCGCTGCCTGCAAAACAAGTGAATGAGGACTGGCATAGCGTCGTTAGTATTAATATGGCGTACCTCTCTCTGCTTCCGTTCCTCTTCCTCTTTGGCCGCCTGCCTCTTTGCCTCCGCCTCTTGCTCCTTTTGCTCCCGTTTTAACCTCTCGATGTCCCCTTTTCGCATATATTTTTGAGGCCTAGAGTCTGCCGAGTCCGTGGGCTTTCGTTTCGCAGCAATTTCAGCTTTAAGAAAGTCCATGTTGGGCAGTACTCGAAATAGCCAGTTGGGAAGCAGGAGACGTGGCTGTGGTCGTTCAAATCAGGTTAAGCGCTGAGAGTGGAGACAGAAAGACAATCCGCCAGGCGCCAATTACTGACAGCTACCAGCCACGACCACCATGGACCCAGCCTCTGCACAAGTACTTTCCCTTCACCTCCTTCCTCGATTCTTGCGCCATGCTCAACGAAATGGATGGCCTGCACCTCAACCCGTAACCCAACAAGCACTCGCCCAGTTCCAGCTCGCAGTCGCAATGCTTGTAATTACAGCACCCGTGGGTTCAGGCGCGCAGCCAACTACTGCGAGGAGGAATAATATACCTCGGCCAGAGCCGACAATATTCGCCACGCTTAGAAGTCTAGACAAGCAAATGAACATGTATGAGAATCAAGAACTCCTGGTAACGCTATATTCGACTCGTATCTTCTCGCTATATGCACAACTAAGCGCTAGGGTATATATAGGACCTCGCGCGCGAGGCGATCCCAATCCAACGACTCAAGGCCGAAGCCACTGCGCTCCAACAGTCTGACTCGCCCTTGCCCTGCGAAGAAGATGCGCTCGCCCAGGTGCTCGTCGAGTGGTTCAAGAAAGAGTACTTCAAATGGGCCGACCCGATTAAATGTCCCAAATGTGTCAGCAAGACGCAGATGGCTGGGATGGCCCAACCCAGCGAATACGAACGCGGAGGAGGCGCTGGGCGCGTAGAGGTGCATGTGTGCTCCAACGAGAACGGGCCGTGTGATGGAAGCTTTAGGTTTCCCCGATACAAGTGCGTCAAGTCTAATCAAGTCTAATTTCAGAAGACATACTAAGCCTGCTTCCATTTTATCAAAGCGATCCCAAGTACTTGATGAAGACCCGTTTGGGACGGTGTGGAGAATGGGCAAACTTGTACACCCTCTTTCTACGCGCAGTCGGGCTCCGCGCACGTTACGGTCAGTTAACCCCATAATCCAATCGCCTCATCTCCCGCTGTACCTCGCCCATATACTCATGACGTTCGTCGCTCCAGTGTGGAACGCAGAAGACCACGTGTGGAACGAGGTACGAGCTGCTTCTCACAATTACCGCGTCCTGAGAGGCTTAATGAAAAACCCACACTTGCCCCCGCGCTGTCCAACTGGCGATCCGACCCTCTTAGTACTTTTCGCCGGCCGCCGGTCGCTGGCTCCACACCGACTCGTGCGAAGCAGCCCGCGACCAGCCGCTTCTGTACGACCGGGGCTGGGGCAAGAAGGTGCGCCTCTTTTCATTTCAAAACAAACAAACAAATAACCAACGCCGATCACTCGGTTTCGGACTTACTGCTCGGTTTGTAAAAAACTCAGATGAGCTACATCGTCGCGTTTTCGGTCGATGGAGCGGCGGACGTGAGTCGAGGGTACGTCCAGGACTCGGCCGAGATGTTTAAGCGAAGGCGACAGGCGCCGGAAGGAGCGCTCGCGCAGGTAAGAGATTCCACTCTTCTATGATCTGGACTCTTTGTTTCCTACGTTACGTGAACGAACGATTTTGGGTTATGCAGGAACTCGCCGCGATCACGGCTGCGCGCCGACGCAACTTTTCAGAGACAAAGAAAGCCCAGCTGGAAGCCGAAGACGCGACCGAACGCGCATGGCTCGCAGCCTCGGACGAACGCGCTAAAGAACCCGAGCGAGCGAAAGAAGAACCGGGACGAATCAGCGGACCGCAGGAGTGGAAAGAGGCGCGTGGCGAGGCCGGGTCGGTGCCCAGTCCCAGCTCAGACGACGCTTCTAAACCAAACTAACGAGGTAGGTAACCGCCAGGCGCTGATACGATTTTCAGCCACACGCTCACGATTTCCCTTGGAGATAAAATAGTCCCATCACCCACTCGAAATTCATGTCCAACGACCGTAACCATCGCACGCCGCGCTCTCGCTGGCTAGCCTTGATCGGTCGCATCCCTGAAATGAAATCACGATACGAAATACCCCCGGTGGAGAGTTTGAGAATTTTATACTGATATCAATCAAAATGGTGCTACATAAACAACTCAGTGAGACCGTATAAACGAACAAAAAGAAAAGGTAGATAGGTATGTAGAAATGCAAGCATCGGTTATGTGGGGGCCAGCTGTCCCTATGTATTGAAAAAATCGAGCCACACTTTTCAGCGGTCATAATTATAGGACCGCGAAAAGGGCTGGGGTAATCGAAAGAAAGATACGGTATTGTATTGGGCAGCGGCAAACCCTCGCGGAGAATGATGCAATCCAGGCGCCCAGTTTCCAGTACGGCGGAGCGTGCGTAGTTAAAAAGAAAAAAACGAATGTGGGTAAAAAGGAAGTCTGTAAAAGAACGTGGTGCTCCGGTGATACAAAAACGGTCGCCGAGTGAGTCAAAAAGAAAAAACGGGGTCGGGTAGCGGCCATGCGTCGAAGAATTCGTATATGGTCAACACTGCGATTGGTAGCTACGGTGATCAAGGCACCTGCAGGTGAAAAACGGGAGGAGCCAGCGCGCGGGGTTGCAGCGGAGAAGGTCGGATGGAATAGGCCAGCGCTAGGGAGTGCGGAAGAAGATCGAAGGGGAAGGTCGAGATGCTAGGAAACAGAGCGAGAGAGAGATAGAGAGAGCTAATAGATAGACCAGAATTTTCGACCAGCAGGAGAACAGAGAGACAACACCTAGAAACCAAACAAAGAGAAAGTATGCGGGAGCGGCCGGGCTGGATGCATGTGTGGGGAATAGCGCCCGAGACCGTTGTTCAAGCAAGCGGAGTTTCACATCGAGCCAGGCGAGTGTGTGGTCGGCGGTTGTAGCACATCAGACACACCCTGTTCCTCGATCGTCGAGTAATTGAGACCCATGCCCATGTTGAACATGGGCGAACCCCCGCCAGGGACCATGCCCGTACCCACTGACGAAAACACGTCATTCCCATACCCAAATTCTGCAGGGACCATCTCGGAGTATCGGCGATGTACGTCGGGAACGAGCTGAGCTTGCTGCTGCTGCTGATCCTGGCCGCCGTGCGCGTGGGCGTCGAAAGTCGCGCGGCGCTCGACAAACGGGCGCTGGGGCGCATTCGCGTCCTGGCCTGCGCTAAACGGACGGCTGAGCGAGTGGGCGATAGGAATCGAGGTAAAGTCGGTCATCGAGTTTTGGTGTTGATGGCCGTGAGCGTGGCTCGGACCGGGGTGGTTGTGCGTGGGGGTGGGCATCTGATTCATGACCGGCAGCTGGAACGAGTTGAACCGGCTCTCCTCGGCATAATCGGGGCCAAACACCTGCTGGTTCTGCTGCTGGGCGTTGAACATCCCCTCGGCGGGCGGGTCGTGGTACGCGGGCGGGCCCGAGTATGACCGTTTGCGGCCGTGGGTGGCGTGGAACGCACGCGCGGCGTTGTTCGGGGGAAAAGTGAACATGGGCGGAGTCGCGGACTGGGGGTGCTGCTGCTGGGGCTGGACGCCGAGGAGCGGAGGTTGGGGTATTTGCATCGAGACCGGTCGTGGAGCTTCGACGTTGGGGTACGCCATCTGGGGCATGCCAACGCCCATTCCCCGACCCATGAGCATGCCCGGGTTGCGGCGGCGAGCCTCGAATACGCGAATCGCGTGCGAAAGCTGGACACCGCTCCCGACGAGCTGGTGCTTGAGGACATGAGACGCCTGCCTGCCTTCGGTCCAATCGTCGCAGACCTGCCAGGAGCCGCCGGCGTTGGCGTCTTCCATGTAGAAAATAGGCTTCTCGGAAAGATAGAACGAGGCGATGCCCTGGCCGGGATGGGAGTGGGTCGTGGAGGAGAAATCTGCGTTGATGACGGTCGAGATGGGGATCTCCATCTTGAAACCGTGGCCGCCCGAGTGGATGAACCATGTGAGCGAGGCCTTGTGATCGCTGATGTATGCGACCAGGTCGTGACGACCGGTGCGGTCGGCAATGCGATGCCAGCTCCCGATGGTAAGGTCGGTGCACGGGATGATGGAGATGGCTAGGGAAGCGGTTAGAAGGCGCTACGAACAAGCATGTGGACTGCTCACGTTCTGTCTCGTGCAACAACGCCTGGAGATCTGCCTCGTATCCAGGGCTCAGCTCCGGGGGCGTGTCTGGAGGCGTGTCCCGACCGGAGCCGGGAGAGCCTGGACGGCCGGAGCGGCCCTTGGACTCGACGAGTTTTGCCTTGGCGCGTCTGGATGGTGTTCAGTCGAGGTTTGCGCACAATAGAAAAAAATCGTACCTGTTCTGGAACCAGATCTGGGTCTGGCGCTCCTGCATGCCGAGCTGCTCGCTGATCTCCTTGCGGCGTGCGGCCGTCGGACTGCGGTCCTGGGCGAACACACGCTCGAGATGGGCGAGCTGCTCGGGGGTGACGCGCGAGCGCTTTCGTTTCTGGAGGTTCGCGCGCGAGCCGCTGCCGGGCAAGCCGGCGGCAGTGGACGTGCTCGGACTGGACATGGTCGCACTCCGGACGCGCTGGGGGCCGATGCTGCTCGGCTTTTGCTCGTCCGGGTCGAGGGTGCCGCGGAGGGGGGAGGCGATGGTGGCGGAGCGGGTGCGGGAGGGCGGGACCGCGCTGAAGGTGGCGGACTGGGAGGGCGTGGACTCGGCCGAGGGGGGCGAGAGCGGCGACTCGAGGTCGGTGGGCAGCGCCGGGGGCTGGGGGACGGGCTCTGCGGGGGCGTGCGGGAGGTGCTGGCCCGGCTTGTCGTCTGCGTCGGGGACCTCGATCGTGATGTCCGTGCTGTGGGTGTGGTCCGTGCTCACCACGAGCTGCGCAGACGCCGTGCGCCGCGAGCGCCGGGGAGCGTCGATGTTTTGGGCTGCAGCCATGTCAGTCAGCGGCAGCAGCAGAAACTGGCAAGTTGCTCACAGTCCATATCAAAGGTCCAGGCCATGTACCCGGAGCACTGCACGGCGGCCAGGATGAAAAAGAGCGAAAAAGACAGACCAGCCGTCGCGGGGAGGCCAACTAAAGGAGCGTGCGTGAGCAAAGAGCGGGGTGCAAGCGAGCGTGGGCGCGTCGAGCGCTGCGACGACGAGGCTAAAAGGCGCACTTCAACCTGTTGCTGACGCGACTTTTTGCCCGCCAGCCCCACAGCGCCAAACACGCCCAAACAGCCAACGCCACTTACTGGACTTCTGGCACTGTCGCGGTGGGAACAGGTCGCGCTCGCCCCCCTTGCCCCTTGTATATGCCCAGCGGCTCCGGCCTAGGGACCACGCGAGTGACACGCTCCACTGTGCCTCTTGCTCCAAAGCCTAATCCCACGTGTCCCCGCCCGCGGTGCCTACTTCGCGCTCTGCGGCCCGACGAATCCCCGCTCGCTATCGCCCGCATCATCTGACTGCACCGTCTGATAGCCGACCGAGACGCCACAGAACTCCACACCCATACCGCCGGATGAAACACATATGCGTGAGCCTATCCAAACCCTCGCTCGATTCCTCCCGCCGCGCGCGCATACACCCAGCCGTCGGGCGCATACATCATCATGTGCTGGCACCCCCTAGCCTCCACCACCCCCATCGCACATCTCAGTCTAACCCTGAACCGCCGCCATCGCGACGCCAACTGAATGGCCCCGACCGCCCGACGCATCCGGTATGGCCTCGCGCGCCAACCACACCGCTGGACGCACCCCAAAAGCCTCTCCCCCCATCCCGGCTAGGCCCGTGATGACGCAGACGACGAGAGACCCCCTTCCGATGCAGCCACATACCGCATACAGACCGGCCCCTCTTCCCCCCGCGCCTGATATGGCTCTCGATCCAACCCGACGATCAGACTCAAAAAACGTAAGACCTCCCACGGCACGCGAGCGAACGTCTCTCGGAACGATATGCTCTTTTGCGGCCTACCCCTGCGGCTTTACACGCGAAACCTTAAACGTACATCCATCCTCCCTCGCAGCTTACTCCGACGCGCTAGCATCTGACCAAGCCTGATCCCATCCCCCCCGTCTGGATCGCGCTAAGATACAACCTGTCCCCAGTGATCGTGGCAAAAGATGCACGTTGATCGCACAGCAAAGGCTTCGTTCTCGACGTAAAAACTCGCGATCCACGCTGGTAATCGACCTCGAGGTGTGCGTCGACGACGCATGGTTTCCGTGCGCAAACCACAATATAACTCGACTGGGACCACTCGGTCCCGGTCCTCGCACTCTAAACTCGACTCGAGCCAGGAATCAGCACCATCTTTGCACTTCATCGGCACCGTTGGATACGTGCACGGCACACGCGGCTTGATAGGCTGGGTGCATGTCCTCCTCGCGCTCTGAGGCATATAACCAACCGAACGCTCTTCATCCCGGTACCGCTCAACCTGTGTGGGTACGTCCGGCCACATCTCCGAGCGAGTTCTCCAGTCTGATCGGCCAAAGGGACGTTCTTGACCCCGTCGATTTTCAGCCAAACCAAGAAATCAAAATCGCTCATCCAGAATCAAAACATCACCCAAGAAATCGAGGCATTCTTTAGTCTGAAATGCTATTTCATTACATCAACGCGCGTCTATGGCGCGAATAGGCGCCCACGAGGAGATCTCGTCGCCGGCCTCCGTGCGGCCTTAGCTGACGTCTAATCGCAGGCATATGTCATCGTGTTGACATCGGCCAACCTCGAACACGATAGGCGACGACCCGGTAAACAGCTACCGACCAAGTTTGTTGTTCAGATCCAATTTTGACGTCCGGCCCAGGTTTCAGCACCTCGGCCCATTCAACAACGCAACGGAATTAACAACAAAACCGACCGGAATCTGGCCCTACCGCTACGTGTGCCTTTCCGCAATAAACCCCGTCGTTGGACAGTGAAAGGTGGCGGCAGCAAGACCCGGACGATCTCTTCGAATTCCACGTGGTTGTCACGCAGTCGACGGCGAAAGGAGAGACCCCGGACAGCTGGTTGTCGAGCGCGCATGGGAGAAGAAATGGGAACAAAAAAAACAGACGCGACGACGAACGTCATCGTATCACGCGGGCGGCGACGGCCCGCTCGACCACGTGTGGGAGGAAAGGAAATGGCGCGGAATCCAAGGGAACTTATGAGATGCTGAGCGCAGCGTCGTCGGTTGACAATAGATCCCGCTATCAATCGCGTCGTACGAGCCCAGACGGGATCAGATGAAAAGGCGACTCAAATTTGCGTCTCCGACGCACACGTGCTAGTCGCCGCGGTAGCCCAGCCAGCCGCGGGGACCTTGCAATTCAACGGCCACTCCAGGGCCAATTCACTCAACGTGCCAAAGATCTGCGATCTTGTCCTCAACCCGATTAATTAGAGTACACAATTCAGTTACATTGTTGAATTGCGTCGAGCGCCACTGTACAACGCGTCCGTGGCGTTCGAGATGAAAACACGCACCATCACACGCCTCTGGGTATCCTGGGTCCAAATGAGCCATAGATAGCACAGTCTGAATACGTACTGAGAAACTTTTTCTTGCCACAAGTTCTACCATACCAGAAATTCTCCAGCTCAAACATTACCTTGTATCGAGCATGGTCCCCGCGCCGAGTGCTGCGCGGGATTAAAAACTACTTACACTACTACACCTGCGTCAAAGCGTGCAGCCTAACAAATCCGGTGAGAAGCAAAAGCGCATAAAGAAGAAAAAAGGAGACGAGAAAAAGCATAGAATCAACACCGGGCCGCGCTCAGTACCGCGTTCGCTTCGAGTCGCGGTCGGCCCCATCGTCGTATCCGCGTTTGGGTGGATACCCATTGTCTTGGCCGCCCCCGTATCCTCCTCCACCCGAGTTCTGGTACCCGTTGTCTTGATGACCACCAAACCCACCCTGGTAGCCAATTCCACCACCACGGCCCCTGTGGAGAACAATGAGTTAGTCCTGGTTACCACCCCTGGATGTTCCAGTCTTACCTGCTCGGACCGTACCCGCCGCCTCCGGAGTCGTTCCGACCACCATAGCCCTGCCAGCCGTGTCGTTGTGAGTCGGAACGAGCAACTGAGCTGGACAACACACTCACCGAATCACCACCGTACCCTCCACCTCCGCCACCACCACCACGAGGTCCATACCCACCCCTATCACCTCCACCAAATCCGCCTCGTCCACCTTCACCGTTCATACCACCATATCCACGGTCGCCACCTCCGAACCCCCCGCGATCACCACCTCCTCCACGATCGCCATACCCACGATCACCACCACCAAACCCTCCGCCACCGCCCCTTCCACCACCAAACCCACCACCCCGTCCTCGGAACCCTCCGCCGGGGCGATCACTAAACCCACCCCTGAACCCACCACGTCCACCTCGATCGCCACCACGGAAACCGCCGCCACTTGGAGGCCCGAAACGAGGCGCTTCGGCGGCGGGAGCTACGGGTTTCGGTCGGCCTGCAACATGTCGGTTGTAGTTGAGTCGGTACGGATGGTAGTAAATTGGCTTACCGCCGAGACCACCACCTAGTCGTCTTGGTTTCCAGCCACGGACAGTGCGACCGCGTTCAACATCAACAAGAATACGCTTGCCTAGAATCGTTACCCCGTCAGCTTCCTTATAAGCGGCTACAGATATCAAGGGTTAGCAAGGATTAAAAAATAGGGAGTGATGTACTTACCCTTCATGTCCTTTTCGCGGTCGTATACGATAAACGCATATCCTCGACTATGCCCGCGCTTGTTTTTGACGAGACGAATGCGGTCAATCCGACCGTAAACTCCAAATTCTTTTCGTAAATCTTCCTCGGTAGCATTTTTAGACTAGGACACGTTAGTATAAACGACAAAACCAACAGAGACTGAAACTTACCAGACGAGAAATGAATAGCGTCTTGTACGGGTCACCAATCGCCTCGGGATCGTCAGCCGGTTTATCTGTAATCGTCAATACACACACTCCGAACTAGAAACAAAACGAAAAAACAAACCCAACACTTACAGGTTTCTTTAGCGCGCTGAAATTCTTCACGCACACGCTTCTGTTTCTGCTCGCGATACATCGAACGCTTGATCTCTTCTGCATACGTGTACCGCTCCTCTTCACCCTCTTCCCTATCATCGCTCACCCCTGCGCCTACGATCCCGCGCTCGTTGTCTTCCCGAATTTGGGCCAGAAGCGCCGCAACACCTGCCACGTTTTTCGACTTGACTTTTTCGGGATCTTTTCCAACAGAGCGGAAAAAAGGTAAAGGCGGCCGAGGGGCGAAGAGTTTTAGGAGGTTTGGCGGGAGAAGGTGGGTCATTTTTTCGGGTATGTGGTGGCGGGTGTTGAGTGACGAGTGGAGTGATGTGCGTGGCACATGTGCACAAACTTGTGCAATCATCATCAAGACTCCCACACTTGGACACATTTATGAAACTTATTACCCGACTAGATTAGACTTTGCTGAACTTTCTCTACGTTT
>WSLO01000107.1:15212-28745 GCA_019677385.1 Ceratobasidium sp. 392
ATTACAAGGTTGTTTTGCTGAAGAACGAGTTTGGAGATGTCGAAGGCAAGTCTTCCTTTCAACGCGCCACATTCGCAATGAAACTGAAGTATTTGGCCTTCTAGTCGACAGTCAACTCGCCGCGAATTCATCACTAGCGGCCGTGAGCGAAATTCTAAATGGATGCATGTGAGTCTATTGAGCGTGAGATCCATCCTTGATCCATCTCAACCCTTTTGAATTGAACAGGTGCTGTATACTTGTGGGGCAGATGAAGACTGCGCTTCTAGAAATCAGAGGTAGACTTTTTTCCTCCCTAGAGGTTCGCAGCATTCTCTGATATCTAGTCTCGTAGATCAGTACCACCCGGATCGGATTATTATCGAGTCTTCGTGAGTTTGTTCGAATATGTATCAAGGGAAGATTCCAACAGACAACTTCATTAAGTGGCTCCGCCTTCCCTGCGACTCTTGCCTTTCAAATCCGAGAGCTCGAGAAGGAGACGAAGGGAGACTTCAAGCTCGATGCGATCGTCACGGTCGTGGACGCCGAGAACTTTACTGGTTATGAAGACACGAGTCCCACCGCTAAGATGCAGGCCCAATACACGGATGTGATCCTCTTGGTGCGTCTTCCTTCTCATCACACCCTTCCCATCGAGTACTAAAAGGCAACAACGCTCAGAACAAATGGGAACTTGTACGTCGCTTTTGCCCACGTGATGGTGACAGACATGCTAAAACGGATATTCCATTTGCAAGGTGTCCGAACGTGACCTGGATATTGTCATTGACCATCTGTCAACCCTCAACGACTTGACGCCCAAGCTGCGCTGCGAAGGGAAATCGGGTGTTCCGCCCAATCTCCTGTTTGGCCTGGATTCCAAGCAGTTCCTGGACGTTCCTGAAACTGGAAGTGCCAAGCAGGGCGGCGATCATCATAGCGAAGTTGAGACGATGACGCTACATCGCGGGGCGGCGGATTTGCTGCCTCAGCATCATCACACCCACGAGCACGATCAAGATCATGACAGCAATGGCACAACGGATCAGCCTGTTTTGACTTCCGAGCTGCTAGAGGATGCGCTAAGCACTCTACCCAAGGACTGTGTCTATCGGGTAAAGGGCTTCATCTCGGTGCAAAGCGCCTCTTCAGGCAGTGGCGTTTTTGTGTTAAACTGGGCTTTCGGGCGGTTCGAGCTTGTGCCATTGACAACGAGCCCGCGTAATCCAGCGGTGGAGCGCATGGCCTCAGGAGACTTGCTTTTGACTGTGATGGGAGCGGTTGGAGATGTCAAACGATATGCGGCGAAGTTGGCACAGCGGTTGGGTGCTCATGCGGTGTGAAGGAGTGAACCGTGAGTGCTTGGTTGCGCCGAGATCCCCAAGCGCTGTTCGACGTTAGAGTTGGGATGGCTGTACGTAGGTTGAGGCCGCTGGTATTCGGCCTTTGTTGAAATGGTAGTGTTTAGTCAACCTAGCGATGAGTACATTGCTAATGTTTTCGTTGGAGTACAGGATAATGTATACATGTGTACCGCATCCATTTTAAGTCCGTTTTCAATGCGAATTCATCGACTAATGCAAGCCGTCGGCACGTCTGTCGGGTTGTCAAGCTGTCCGCATGGTGTCACTGCGAGCCGTCGGATTACCTATAAGCTTGCACATAGGGTGAGCGATTATGTCTATTTAAAGGCACAAATTTCATCTAAGACTAAAACTCCATGGCGTTGAGCTAGAGTTTGTCATGATTCCCACCGCATCTTACAAGGCGCGTGGGATTCCCATGTGATCCATTAGCCCGTCGCCGCTATCGCGAATCCGTCGCGCTTCTGTACTGCCCTCAACTTACTTGATATGGTATCAACGGGGCGCAAGTTTGGACTGGTAATATGCGTAGGCGAGAGCGCTTGGGAATTCCGTTGCGACAACCGACCGATAACCCGGCTTCCTAAGCAGTTTGTCGAGCACAAAGTCGATGTGTTTTACTTCTGGTGAGTAGCGGCTTTTTTATTTATTTATTAATTTCGTTGTGAAAGTTTCAAAGCCACGTTGCAATTCTACGGTATTATAAATATCCCGAAATTCACATTAATCCAGCTTAATCCAGCCAACCAAGGGAGCCTGAGATGGTATAGGTCAAATTGGGAAGCGCCGGTAGGGATCGAAGATCCTTGTTGCTCGCGAAGCTCTCGCACCAGCGGGGAGATCATTACACTCGTATGCTCACCATGCCAGCACGACCGACGTCGGTACGCGTCCTTGTGCAACCGAGCTCGCAATTGTGTCAGCTGACAAGGGTGTGAACTACCGAGAGCAGCATTTCCTTCACTAAGCTGTCTTGTGGGCGTAGGCGTAAGGTTGTTTTGTGCTTAGATCAGTATCCGAGACGTCACACTTCACAACCGTGCCTCGCGGGTGGTTATGATACCCATTGCTGTATGCGCTAGAACCTCGCCTTCGGGCCTACCGGTACTTCACAGCACCCTCCCCACAGACTTCAAGCATACGCATACAGTGAGCAGCACTCCTCTGTTCTACTACTCGCGTTAGCTTGCTGCGGCGACTGATGTCGATCGTATAGCCACTTTAGCGCGATTGGACTGTTGATCTGCGTTAACTGGGTCTGAACTCGGTCATTTGGGGTAGCAAAACCGAGCGTTTCCCGATAATCCACAAGGCACACATAGACGGACATTCCGGTTAAGGATCCGGCCTAGTGGGTCTAGCTTTCATCAACTTCCAGTCCTTCACAACCTTGCATTCTAAGCCTGGCCGTGGTACTATTCGCCCTCACTAGAACGCATGTTTCATGCCCTGGCCCTGCTATGCAGCGGGATCGGCGAGGCACAGTCCTTAAGTGGACGAGAAGCCGTACGGCTAGTCGGTGTGCTGTACATTTCGAGCTCGCCTATAAATCGAACCGAGCGTGTCCAGCCAGCAAAGCGGTCCCCCACCTTCTCTCAAATTCCCCTCCTCTCTGTCCGTTTTGTTTCTTGGTCTCCCTCTCTTCTGTTTCATTTGAGCTATGAGCCAAATAATTGCTTGGTCCGCGCTCGCACTCTTCGGAGCTACTGCCTCGGCTCGGGTAGCGCCACGAACTCTTACTACCAGTGGTTCAAGTTTCGCATCGCAGACATTCGATTACGTTGTCATCGGCGGGGGTACTGCTGGGCTCGCAGTTGCTGCACGGTGAGCCTCGATTCCACGTCTAGGAGAGGAAGTCTAACGACAGCCGCCTTGCTACAAGACTGGCTGAAAACTCGCGCATATCCGTGGGCGTGATCGAGGCCGGGCAATATAAGCAGAATGATCCGTTAATTGATACCCCCCGTAAGTAATTGTCTTTGTGATATCATGTGCATGTTGCTCATCCGGTTTCAGAGCTTTTTGGCGCAACGCAAGGCAATCCTGACTACGATTGGATGTTTGAATCCGTTCCTCAGCCGAACGTAAACGGTCGGGTAATGGACATGCCAAGGTAAAAAGAATTGTAGTCGCGTTTTCATGTTGCTCATTTCGGCATCCTAAAGAGGAAAAGTCCTTGGCGGATCAAGCGCGGTTAGTGCTGATTTATTTGGGCGGTTGTGTTTGTTTGTTGACATTGCGGCTTTTCACCATAGCTGAACTACATGGCATTTGATCGCGCATCCAAACCCGAGTATGATGGTAATGTATACGTTTCGTAGTACTTCCGCGCTACTAACTGTTGTCGCCTAGCTTGGGCAACATTGGGTAGTTCGGGATGGAACTGGGACGGTGGGCACATTTTGGCTGAAATAACTCGCTCGCGACTGGGCTGACCTCGACATACCTGCAGGGCTTCTTTCTTACATGAAAGCTGCCGAAGACTTTACCAATATCGATCCTTTTAGAACTTATTCTAATACCGGGACTTCAATTTTCCCAACCCAAGGGACGAGTGGCGTGATTGCGGCAGGTTACAACAGTTAGTGCATCATATAAGGATTTCACATATATTCGGTCTAATAGCTTGCACTTTAGCTTGGTATAGCGATATATCTACCCCCTACGGAGAGACAATATACAACCTAGGTATCCCGCCAAATTTCAATCCCGTAAGCCCTACGATTGACCTTTGCTTCATCCGCTAAACTTGATTGACCACAGGATAGCGGAGATGCATTCGGACTGTACAACTGTGCTGGTTCTATCAACCGCGCAACCGGAAAGCGTTCATATGCTGCAAACACATATTTCGCAAATAATGCCGGTCGATCGAATTTTGTTGTTTTGACTGGGGCTCAAGCTACCAAGATTAACTTCGGGAACAGCACGGTCAACGGAAACTACACTGCGACGGGTGTTTCGTTTGTATCAAACTCGGCGACTTATACGGTCAAGGCCAGGAAAGAGGTTATTTTATCTGCAGGTCCGTTTGCATTTAGTCGCTAGGTTGTTTGAATCCTGACTTGGGGGCTGATTTTGTTACTAGGGTCGTTGCAATCTCCACAATTGCTAGAGCTTAGCGGTATTGGGAATCCAACAATCCTCCAACAGTACGGGATTACGTCTTTGGTAAATCTACCCGGCGTCGGAGAGAACTTGCAAGATCACCTTTTCATTGCTACATCGTATGAGCTGAAGCCCGGAAAGACAACCTTCGATATCCTGCGGAACAACGCTACCTACGCAGCTCAAGCCCAGGCACAATAGTAAGCCCAACCTGTTACGATGTAGCCTATTGTATTTATTCTTGCCCAGTGCGTCCACACACGATGGCATCTATGCGGCAGTTCACTCAGCTTTCTCGTTCATCGACTTGGCATCGTATGTTAATAGCAACAAGATTTCGGCGATGAAAACCCAACTCGACAGCGAAATCGCGAGTTCGGGCACCACTCCGCTGCAACAAGCTCAGTACAACATCCAGAAGCAATGGCTTTCGCAGAAACTTGGTCACCTTGAAATCATCATGTATCCCGGTTCGTGATTTCTGATTCCACCGTACAAGTTTCAGTTATGCTGACATCTCGTTCGGCGTATCAGGATACTTTGCCTTCAGCGGACCCAAACCGAACACCTCGTATATCTCGCTGCTAATGGCCATTCAACATCCATTTTCCCGAGGGAATGTTGTGAGTAAATATTAGACTCGAACTCGTATTCAGCATATATATGCGTTGATTTTATTAGCACATCAATTCAGCAAACCCCTTAGTTAAACCCGCCTTCGACCCTAAATACTTTTCGAAATCAATTGGTAAGTTAATCTATATCTAGCTTGAGTCTTTCGAGGTTTACATTAGGTCTAGACTTGGATTCCCTAGTTGAGGCCGTAAAATTCGGCCAAACCATAGCACAGACTGAGCCACTTGCGTCCGCGATTGTTGGCCGACAAGATCCTGCACCAGGGGTGGTCAGTGATGCAGACATCGCAAATTACGTCAAGACATTCGTGGAGTCAGTTTACCATCCCATTGGTATGTCCAGCCAATCTATTCTAGTTCGTCTCTCACTACGTACTCTGTATAGGTACCGCCGCTTTGGCGCCACGAGCTTCTGGAGGTGTAGTTGGTCCAAACCTGAAGGTGTATGGAACAACCAACGTCCGAGTTGTGAGTATTATCGCCGATATCGAGCGAGCTGCTGACGAATAGCTATGCCTTAGGTGGACGCGAGTGTCATTCCTTTGCATATGGGAACTCATATTACGAGGACAGTATATGGGATCGGAGAGAAGGCGGCAGCGATGATAAAGGCTGGGCAGTAATACTGGAGCAACACAACCGACGCACGCTTAGTTTTGATTATACACGGGTTACAATTCACGTAATTTTCAATATTTTTGTAATATTATTTTATCTATTTCAATATACGCATACTTTCGTTACACGACAGAAAGATGCATGTATGTTGCTGATGATGGCGTGCTGCAAAAAGGCGCTGTGAAGGTGTGTTATGGCTTATTGAGGCCATGCACGTGACCATGCGTTTCTCTGGGGCGTCTTGTGTCAGCGACATTGGGTCTTGTGCCCGCCACCACCTTTCCTGTTACTACAATGTTCGGTTTCTTACGGTCACTTGCGGTGCCGTTGCCGACATTTGGGATTGCACTACCAGCTAACATCCAACGTCGTTTTTTGTCATTTGTTTTGAAATACTTTCTTGGGCATTTAGTCAAGCCTGGACAGCTCGATGACCACAAGATCGACGCTCAGATTGGGAGCGGTCGAGTCGAAATAAAGGACGTAGAGTTAGATGCCACGGTAAGTGTTCGCACTGCTGTACTAAGTTTTACTCACAGTTGTTTGCCCAAAAGGCTATAAATACCTTGCTCGTTGGTCTCCCCGTGACATTGTGCGATGGTTCTTTGGGAAGCGTTTCCGTAAAAGTACCTTGGCCAAATGTTCTCGCAGCTCCCTTTTCCGTCTCAGTGTCTGGGGTGGCGTTAACACTTGTCCTTCGGCGAACTCCCACGTCACAATCAAGCGTGGCTACTGACGTTGACCTTTCTACATCCGTCGCATCCCTAGTGGCCGAGAAGTTTGTTCACAAGGATCTGTCTGAGGATGAAGGGAATGCACTACGCCAATCTATCCACTTGGAAGCCCCGCTTGAATCTTCCACCATTGACGCCTTTTCCATGCCTGGCTCAATGGACCCATTTCTGGAAAGTGCTGTTGCTGCTTCGGGAGAGGAGACTGGGGGGTTTTCTGACGAAGAAGGAGTGGGAATCTTAACGGCAGTAGCGGAACGACTCATGGCGCGGTTTACTTGCTCTGCACGGGATATATCTGTTACTCTGATTCATGAGGGACACACAGCTTTCCATCTAGGAGTTGCGGAGTTTTCCTATGGCGATGGTGTCTCTGAGTCCAACGTGACAAAGTCAATGTCTCTACGGGGGTTCTCAGTGTCGACTACAGTCCTCGAGCCTCTGGATCATGCTTCTCAATCCTACTCCTCCATTTCGCCGGTTGAATCACCGGGCCGCCGACACTCTGGGGAAGACAGGCGAGAAAACATGATGCAGAGCATTGCTTCGCTGGCCGACTCTATCATGTTCCAAAGTGCAACGTCTACGGTGCCCCATGGCTCGACATCACCCACCGTCAGCACGCGTCAAGAGCCATCTCGCACCCAGCAAATCTTGAGCTTTTCCGATGAACCCATCTCGGTTACTATTGCAACTCGTGCAAAGGAACTTGTCCCGCCAACCTTGCCCTCGATCCCTAATGTTCGTCAACGCCCACCTAAATTCACTATCACTGCTACTATGGGGTATATCGCTTGCGCAATGCGCCCGCTTGACGTTGGGTCGATTCTGCGCGCACTTGCTCTTGTCCAGCCTGTGCCTAGTTCTGCACCTATTCCCGTTCGTCCACAGCCAGACTCTAAAAGGTTTTCGCCTACATTCGAAGGATCAGGTCGTATTCGAGGGATGGTCATTGCCTTGCTACTCGATAACCTGCGTAGTCCCACATATCTCCGCTCTCAACTAGAAACAGAAATCTCCGAGTTTTTCAGGAATCCCACTCAACCCTTGTTGGCCCCCCACTTCCGCACCCGAATTGATTCGATCGAGCCCTCGTTAAATGCTTCAGGAGACCTTCGAGTTAATATCAATGAGATCTCGGCATTTCGTATGCAAGGGGGACCGAACGCATCAGCCGCTCCAATACTTATCTCTGATCCTAATCTTGATTCTCAGTACACGGTCACTACCAACGCTCCCATGTTTGACATCGTGGATTGGACAAGATCAAGTGCACTTGTCGGACCTCCTAAGATTTCAGCCTGGCGGTTACGCGCTATACCAGGCCACAAACCCAAGGCCAGCACTGGCCCTACAGCAGCTATTCAGGTGAAGATGACGCGAAATGGCGGATCCAACATATCAGTATTGCCATTGCACGTTTTCTTAGACCTAAAAGTCTTAGAAGACGCTATCTCATTCAGCTACGGAATCGGTTCGACTTCACTTGATATCTTGAGCGATGAAACTGAACCTGGAGCAGAAGATAATACCCCTCCTTCCACCCCACAGTTTGTTCATTCCGTGGCTGACGACATGGAACAAACCGATAACAAGGCGAGTCGCACTGAGGCCAGCTTCGATATCCTAATAACCTATTTTGTTCTTATAGCAAATGGAAATATCTATATTGTGCCCTCTTATTCGAGTTCAGCTCCGAACGCCTTCTCCGCCTGGAAAACAACAACGCTCTGGGGCAATCGTCACTGACTTACACTCGATCCGAGTTCGACTTGGTTCTGCCCCTGTTCAGGTCTGTTGGGGGCGATTATTGGTTGCGCTTTCAAACGTTGGCGGTCAGTCACAGCGCCTCAGTCCTAGTGACGTACTGATTCAATGGCTGGATTACAGATACTAAGGCTACTACTATATTGTCCATTGGCCCCTCTCGTGCTCCAAATCCAGCCGTCAAGTCTTTCGGTGGTACTACACCAACGCAAAGGAACCTTGATCCTACAGAACCCGAACAATCGCAAATCATCATACGTACGGGCGTCGCTACTACTCTTGAGATACAGCTTCCGGTTCTACACGTGCATTTAACTAAATTCAGCATTGATGGACTGCAGTACTGGGTCGACGATGCGACGCAATGGGCCGAGCGTGCGTTCGATGAGCGTAGATTAGACGAATCGCGCGATACTAGCTTGATTGGGAGCCGGTTCTTCGCGAGGAGCGGAAGCTTGGGTACAGTGGAGACTGTAGGCAAGGCTTCGAAGAGTCAAATGATTGTTTCGGTGACTTTGGATAGGGGTAAGTGCCCCGGCACCATTCATTCAGCATGGGCTAACGCCGCTTGTGCAGCTGAAATCACGCTATTTCTGCCGAGGCAAACATCTGTGGAATCCGTAGACGTCCTACCGTTCGAGATCACAGCCAGTGGACTGGAAGTACTTTTAGAGATGAAACCTGATGGCAAGGTACGATCTACTCCACCTTCCCTTCTCGTATTCCACTCACGGCACGGACCGTTAGGATGAGACTCGTATATCCGCGTCCGTCATGGATGCGATGATCAAAGATGCCAACGGCTCGCCTTCAGCTTCCACTATCCTGGCTCGTACACATTCGTTGAACTTGGTGGGCAGCTCAGCTTTCATTCATTCTGGGGTGTTAACATGAGTTTCAAATAGGCGGGTCACGCAAAGCCAGTCATTAAGCTCGGCCTCAACGCTATCACTGACCCTGAAACTGGTGGCCGAGAAAACCGTGTTAAAGTGACGCTCGCCGGGATCACATTCATGGTGGCCAAGACATATGCCTGGGTGAACGATTTGGCCGTTTTTGTCAAGGCGCCACCAGGGGTGGGTACTATCTTCTTTCAACAACTCATTGTTGACTCTTTGGAATTCAGACTTTTGAAGCAGTCGTTCCTACTGAACGACTACGCTTGGATTTCACTCTTGGGGATTCATGCATCAAACTGGTCGGCCCAACCCACCCTGGAGCGCTGATGGTGGTCGCCCACGAGGTTCACTTCAGCACAGACATCGTTGGAAGCTCCACAGAAACCATCTCTGATGCCGCACTGAGCTCCGTCACCGTGATGTTGGTTGATGCAGAGAAACCAGAGACCGATGATGTAGCCACAACACCATCCAAGGTTAGGTTTGCCAACGACGTTGATATATGGAAAGTGAGTCACAAGTCCGGCTTAAAAGGTATAGAAGTTATCTCACTTGCGTCAACACTATTAGCGTAGGGGATTTGCGAGTCTACTCGTCGTAGAGGATCTCAAGGCACGCATTACCATTAGAAAGGACACCTATCCTCCAGTTCTGGCGAGTGATATGATAAAGTTTACGCAGTTTTGCAACTAACCCAAAACAACACAGGCAGACGCTTCCCGCGTCAAAATAGGGGTTTTGGCTTGTGCTGATACGTTAGGAGCTCTTGGATCCTTTGGTGTTGATGCGGCAAGCATGTTCCCAAAGTCACCGCCAACGTAAGCATCGCAATTTAGTCCGCCAAAACTAACTCAAATAACATACACTCACAGCGAAAGGCCCAAAATCCATGCAGTGCAACGAACAGAACCAAACATAGTTGGCCGGCACGGACTATTGGGTTAGTTATCAGACGCAGTCACTTCCAAGACTTGATACTAAAGCCGCGCTAGGTGAAATTGATGATGAAACATTTCGGCGTGACCCGGAGGTAGGCTTTACTCCAGACATGATCGACGACGACCTTCCTACCAACCCTGACTACTTGGACGAATCATTTGGGGCTGCTGCCGGGCTGATGGATTTGTCAGATGACGAATTGTTGGGAGCATCAGCAGACGAGGCCGAGATGTCTGAATCTATGCTCGATTCTCGTGCGGCCCTGCAGACAGAAGTATCGCATTCTGTCGACATGAGCGTCTCAGCCTCACATGCAACAATATCAGAGGAAGATTCTCGGAAACGTGGAGGGGAGACTATTAGAATGCTGGATCCCGAAGGAATACACATTATTGAGGATTATTTCGAAACAATCGAACCAGATCCGTTGCTGAGTGTGAATGCTGAGTGAGTATATACTTGGTTGCTCTGGGTGGATACTAACACGAAAGCTCTCAACCTTTCAGGACTGGCGTTAAAGCGTTTAGCCTCAATGTTCAAAACTGCGATGTCACTGTTCGCTTTCATGACGGTTACGATTGGGAGAAAACGAGAGTGGCGATAGAGCAGGGGAGGAAGGCCGTCCGACGCCGTCTCGAGAAAATCCGGCAGTTGCTCGCAAATGGTCAGATACCCGATGAGAGCGTCGAGGATACCCATGCCGTGCTCTTTAACTCCGTGTATCTTGGCCTCCAGCAAGATCTTGAAGATATGGAACCGGAGGCTATGCTTGCCGCAATCGACCAGGAGCTCGCCGAAGATGGAGGTGACACCGCTACCGTTAGCTCGTGGCAGACGTTCGCTGGCCAAAGCCCCCGACCAAATCATAAGCGTCAATCGAGCAAGGCGTCGGGCAAGAGCCGTAGGCTGACTCGTTCGCGTGGTCCGAGGATCGAGATTTGCCTTCGGGGGCTTACGGCGTCCGTTGACCAATTTCAGCCAACTGAACCAACTGCTATGCGCGTGCTAGCCACCGTGCGTGACTTGGAGATATTGGACCACATTAAAACGTCGACGTGGAGTTCATTCTTGACAGGAATGGCCGCAGACTCGAGGGGAAACGTTCGAGAAACCGATTCCAATATGGTTCGTGCAGAACTATGCGTCGTGCGACCGGTCCAGGACCTCTCGGTCGAAGAAGGGCGACTAAAGGTGCGTGGTTTGCAACCGTAGCTCGATATGCAGCTGAGTTTTGCTGCAGCTCAAAGTTTTGCCGATACGCTTGCATGTGGACCAAGATGCTCTCGATTTCTTGAAGAAGTTCTTCATGTTTAAAGATGCAGAAGCTGAAGTCAAGCCTGCAGATGCTAAACCAGCTGAAGAGATGTTCCTCCGTGAGTACGAGGTAACTCATAGTGACCGCCACATCTGATTTGACCTTCAGAACACGTCGAGATATTCCCAATCGACCTGAAACTAGACTACAAGCCAAAACGCGTAGACTATCGCGCACTTCGTGAAGGGAGAACAATTGAGCTCATGAACTTTTTTCACTTTGAGGGTGCAGAAATGACTCTGCGACACATCACACTATCAGGGGTACGTACTCCTGCCCGCTCCCTACTTTCAACGTAATTCACTTAAACCAACTGATTGCGTGAAGATAACTGGTTGGGCCCGTTTGGGCGATACACTTAATGACCTTTGGACGCCCGATGTTAAAGCGACTCAGCTCGCTGAAATCGTTGCTGGTATTGCTCCCTTCCGCTCACTTGTTCGCGTTGGAGCTGGTGTCGCCGATCTCGTTCTCCTCCCTACTTCGACAGGATGGCGCCGTGATCGCCGTCGTGAGAAAGGCGTGCGCGGTGCCGCAGCCGAAGCTGCTGCATTGGGTGCAAGGCTAGCAACTGGGGCGCAGGTTGTGTTGGAGCGCGCAGAGAGTATGCTAGGTGGAGCAGCTACAAACCAAGGGGGTTCGGGTTCAGGTTTTGTGGGGCCGCGACCTGGCCCTGGGGTTGGAGCATTCCGCGGCCCACTAACTGTGGTCCCTGCAACGGCTGGTGGAGAATGGGATGGAAGTGCCTCTATGTTGGCGCCCACTGCTGGTATTGGCGATGAAGAAGGGGACATGAGCGAGGAAGGTTCTGGAGACGAACGGATGATCAGTCGGTATGCGGAACAACCACGAGACGTCAAGGAAGGAATCCAGTCTGCATCTCGAGCGCTCCGAAAGAACGCCAATGCCGCTGCACAAACTATACTTGCCATCCCAATGGAAGTGTATGAACAGACAGAGAATGAGGTTAGTCTAGGTGCAGCCTACAATTCGGACAAACTCCTCACCATCATGTTTCTTAGGGGCCGATTCGTGCAGTTGTACGTGCAGTACCGATCGCTGTGCTGAGGCCGATGATTGGTGCAACCGAGGCAGTAGGACAAACACTTTGGGGGATACGGAATTCTTTGGACCCAGCTGCGGCTATCGACGAGGGTTCCAAGTATAAACGACGTTGATTATGACCATTCACGATTTCATTCGCATTCAAGTTTTAGATTCCCAGCTATTGCTGCTCGTACTGTGCATCCTGGTTTACAATGTAACATATCATATATGCATGCACTTATTGGTGAAAGCGACTGACAATACAAGGGCAAGGACAAGGGTCAAGATACATTCAGGCAAGCTCGAGTATGGATCATGATTTTTAAGGAATTAATCGACCTCCATGCTCATACTCATTCCACCACCCGGTACCAACGCACTCTTCTTCTTTCTTGATGAAGACTTTGCAGGTACTTTGATCTTCTCCCGTAGTACCACTTTCTGCTCGATCGGTTCCACAAGGTCGTCCAGTGTAACTTCCTCGTCTTTCTCTTCCTCTTCTTCCTCCTGTACCTCTTCCTGTGCTGGCACAGACTTGGAAACTGCCAGCTTCTTTCGCAACCTAGAGGCCAACACCTTCTCCCTCGCCACTGCCATTCGAGCCTTCCAGAACGCTCGTTCGCGCCTTGCACGAACCTCGGTGACTCGCTGCATCGCCTTGAGCGTCGTTTGAATTAGCTCACGGTTGTAACGAACGGGAATGTTGCGTCGCTTCTCAAATTCGAATGTTGAGTCCTAATAGAGCAAACTATTAGTCGAGAAGCAATTAGGAGCAACCCATGGCACTGACAATAGTCATCTCCTTTCCTGCCGCCTTACGGAACGCCTTCGTCCACTTGACTTTGCGTGGGTTTCGTTTCATTCTAGGTAACCGGTAAGACGCATGTATCTACGAGGAGGAATACAGATCAGCTTACTTGAAGTTCTTATGACATCTATTACCAGCATCCAATTAGCCGTGGTCGCAGCAAATGCAGCAGAGTATTGTGCGTACTTAGATGAACAAAACCTGAAGACCTTCGCATCGTTACGCACAAATGCCGAACCTGCAACAGACTTGCTACAGCAATCTGATAACACATGTAATAAGGCTTACCATGGCCGGGGTAGACGTTTGTTGAGCAAAAA
>WSLO01000108.1:0-11172 GCA_019677385.1 Ceratobasidium sp. 392
GGTCTACAGATCAACTGGAATGGGATCCAAGGGCTAGAGAAAGCCCTGGCGGATCCCAAGTCAGGAGTCTCTTCTATTTATTCGTGGGATACATGCGATAAGGCCTGGAGGGACATTGATGCACTTCGTGAGGGACGAGCAATCTTCACTCAGCCTGCAGGAGTTATTAAATGCGCTGGAGGTCTGTTGTTTTGATAAATACGACAGTCGGGATACTAAAACTTCAACAGCTCCTCAAAAGGTTATGTGGATGGCTTGGGACAGGTACCAAAGGACCAAACGAGGGGGGCAAATTGAAATCGACTTTATTACCGGGATGCCAACCATGTTCTCTGTCAAGAAGTAAGCAGCGCGCCGTCCGAGTACACACTTACATCTGATACCTGGATTCCTAGGTACTCCGATGCTCTCAATGAGCTACGCCAGTCTCGTGGTGTGGGCGGCAAATTCGGACATAACCTAGTTGCGATTGACACCCAGGCGCAAAAGGCGACGTTCAAGACACCTGATGGCAATACGGTCGTACGTCCAAATACATTGCACTAATTAATATTTCTCACCATTCTTTTGGCAGGAGGAGAACTACTCCCTTCTTCATGTTACCCCTCCCATGGGACCGCTCTCAGTTGTTAAAGGCTCAGCCCTTGCAGATGCCACAGGATGGGTGGACGTAAACGACGCAACACTTCAACATAAGAACCCCGCATATAACAACGTCTTTGCGCTTGGAGACTGTTCGAGTCTTCCAACAAGCAAGACCGCGGCAGCAATTACTGCTCAGGCCCCCGTGCTGACTGAGAACTTGTATCAAGTAGTGAACACTGGTAAAGTTGGGAAGGCTACTTATGATGGCTATACTTCCTGCCCGGTATGCTACTTATGGACATGCACGCGTCGATCCCAGTTAACGTTTGGTCTAACAGCTCCTGACCGGATACGACCAGCTTATGCTGGCCGAATTTGTATATGGGCTGAAACCCAAGGAGACGTTCGCAGAGCTCTTTGGTATCGATCAGATCAAACCTAGGAAAGCCTTTTACCACCTGAAAAAGGTAAGGATAAAATCTAATACCAATTCATGATGCTTACATCTTTTTCAGGACTTCTTCCCATGGGTGTACTTTAACCGAATGGTCAAGGGAGAGTGGTTTGGGCCGAAGGGATTGTCTGCTCCGGTGTACCACTAAATATGGATTTGTAATGCGTGTTATCTTCTGCACGTGACACTGCGCCTTCTGTTTTGTTCAACCACCACGTCTCCAAACATGTCGCGTCTTAGCGCGTCTGAAATCATCGATAGGGGCGATTACTTGCAACCCGACTTTGAACCCTCGACTCTTACTATACCACATCTGCTGTCTGTGCTCACTTACCATGGCATCAAATACCCCTCGCCACATACGAAGGGGAAGCTCGTCGACGTATTCAATAACGAGATCAAGCCTCGCAGCGCTGAGCTCTTGCGAGAGAGGCAGATTCGTGAACGCAAGAAGCCGAGTCACGAAGGGATATTTGACGGACACACTGGTAGAGCCATTCAGCCCCCAGAGGTATGTCGTCATTGATCTCCTCTCGACCCTGTGACTGACCCACCTACTCGTAGCCTGCGCCTGTCCGTCGTTCTACCCGCCGCTCGTCGCAGCAACCTCCGGATGTAATACCACCTCCAGAAGTACGTCTTATTGCGGCCACCTCGTTTCCACTTGCCACGTGTTGACAAACTACCTGTTATTCCACAGCCTGCGCCTGTCGTGAAGCGCCGACGCTCATCCGCTGGGCCTACCATGTCGCGGTCGGGCTCGAGGATCCAGCGTCAAACTCGCGCAGAGCCCGTATTGGCTGAAGAGAGCGAATCCGAACCAACGCGAGATAAGAGCGAGGATCCCCGGCCACGCAAGACTTCTCGCACTAAAGGCCCGTCAGCACGGGAGCGCCGTCGGTCTGCCGGAGTATGTGCGCTACTCATTACTCCTGGATTAGATCTGACCTTGAACCGCATATAGCTTTCAGACAACAATGAAAGTGCTTGGGAGGATAACAATGTTTTCCAATCAGGCGCCGAGGATTCGTCTCCTGCTCGTCCCTCGCCAGCGCGTCGTCAGCCCAAACCCCGTGCTGGTCCACCGCCAGTCACTCGGCGAGTAAGCAATCGCACCTCGCTCTCGGCCCCTCCTCAAGCCCGGCCTATTACCTCTCGATCGCCAGTACCCGAGCCTGCCCCTGAGCCACTCCCAGACCCAGTCATCGAACCTCAGGCATTCCAAGATGTTCCTACTTCGTCCACGTTTACGCCACGCATACCCAGAACTGTCAACGTCCCAACTGGCGGACTGCGTGTGATCGATCCGCCTGCGAGCCAAATCCGCAAGTCGATAGCCGCGGCTGAGGCTTCGGCTATCGTAGACGCGGCCGAGAGCAGTGAAGAAGAAGAAGAGGAGACCCAAAAGCCAACAAACCAAACCGCCATTCGAGATCCTGCGCCCGAGTCTGCTGAGGAAGAGGCTGTCTTGGATGAGGTCGAAAAGAGTGTTGTGTCCGAAGCAGCAGAGGCAGACCGGTCATACGAGACGGTGGACGAGCCCGCAGAGTACGATGCAGCGGTGGCTAAACGTATCGCCGCCATTGGTGAAGATGCTGCTTCTGGAAAGGCTCTTGTTCGCCGTAGCGATATTCGACCTCCGCCTATCTTTCCGACCTGGCTATCAACCCTGATTGGACTTTCCCTTGCGTTGTTCCTCACAACAGTTTCTAACTACAGGTTGGAAAGCTCAAGCATTGGGTGGTGTGACACTGGCAGGAACACCAACTCCATCCTCATCGAACACAACGCAGCACGTGAAGCGAGGTACGAATGCGCTGAGCGGCTCTTTCTTAATCCTACCTTGGACAAGGTTGGGCTACTTGAGTCCGGTACAGGAGCTCACGTAGCAGACAAGCAGGAGGTTATCGATGGTCTTCTCGGTGGGGAATGCACACCAATACCTTTGATACCTCTACCTCGCCCATCCACTTGCACTCCTTGTCCGGAACATGCCGTTTGCTCCCCGCCACATGGAATTACCTGCGATCCGACGTACATTCTTAAACCGCATCCGCTTGCTGCCGTCCCGGGACTACGCAGGTTTGCTAGTGGTTTACCTGGATTCGGTGCGGTTGCGTTCCCACCACAATGTGTAGAAGATGACGCTCGGAAGCGCAAAGTGACTGGTGTCGCGAAAGGGATGGCGGGTTTTCTTGAAAACATCAAGGGCGACCGTATCTGTGCGGGGGTCAACCCGGCTGGCAAAGAAATAGATGGGGGCGTGCCAAGGAAGTTTGGTATTAGAGTTGACGAGCTGTTTGAGCTTGTTTTGAACAACATCCAGGTATGAATTTCAGATTGAGTATTTAGCTCGTCTGCTAATCTAATGATACTTAGCAACGATCTACGACATACAAGGAGGACTTCGAAAGTATATTCAAAAACGCAATGGAAGAATTAGAGAAATATGGCTGGGCTGAGCGTAGTACTGATTCGAAGTACGTATTCCGAGCATGTAGGCTGGCAGAAAACTAACATAGAGACCCATAGTGGCGTTGAATGGATTGCTTCCAAGCGGGCTACTATGAGCGCAAGCTGCCGTGTCAAAGTTGGCACACGCGACGCATGGAGCGAGTGGCAGATGCACTTTTACAGTACGCACCTAATTATTTATCATAGACCACCTCTTCTAACCACACTTCTACTAGCCCTTATCGGCACTATCTTGAGCGCCGTTTGGGCACGTTCCAAAATCGCTTCGAAACGCCGCGAGTCCAGGCGTGTCGCTGACCTTGCAGGCGTTGCGCTCGATCTGGTTAGAAATCAAGAAATCGCGCATCACACAGACCCCATCCGAGCCCCACATACGTATATTTCGTCGTTGCATCTCCGCGACATGATTCTACAAGACGAGCACAATATTCGCGAGCGGGTAAGGTTGTGGAACAAAGTGGCGAAGATTGTAGAGGGAAATGCCAACGTGAGGGCGAATGTAGAAGAGGTAGCCGGGGATGATACCCGTGTATGGCGGTGGGTAGGGACTAGCAGGGCGATTGTAAGTGACTACTCACATCGTTCCTGAGCGACTGTTTATGATGTCGTGTTCTACAGGAAAACTAAACGAACGAATATACCAAACATATGATTTATGTTTTTGTTTTTTTTTGGTTATGTTTAAAGGTGG
Source organism: Ceratobasidium sp. 392 (assembly GCA_019677385.1). Taxonomy (NCBI): domain Eukaryota; kingdom Fungi; phylum Basidiomycota; class Agaricomycetes; order Cantharellales; family Ceratobasidiaceae; genus Ceratobasidium; species Ceratobasidium sp. 392. The sequence goes on from WSLO01000108.1 coordinate 4,206, forward strand.
ATTTGTTGTGATGTCTTGGCCTTCTTATTCCTTATCGATGTTTGGATCTTACCTTACGTCGCGCACCACGCTGCAGGCCGTTGTGCTTCATTTTTGAATATCCTTTTAGCTGGCGGTATGCATCTGTAGAATGTTTATTGTAATGCTACTTTTGTGAAATGTGTCCCTAGTTAACCTTAGACACAAGGAATCTCCTTACGCTTGGCCATGCGGCAGGCGGCAAAAACAATCAATTTACAAAGGTTTCAGCATGTATACACAAATGCAAGAACGCAACTTTAGTAACGACGACCACCCCTGTACCCACCACGTCCGCGTCCTCGCGAGTAGCTGCCGTATGGCGAGTAGGAGCTTTTGCTGTAACTGCTAGAAGGGCTTTTTGAGTAGCTGCCAGAAGATGAACGTCCCCGACTCGATGAAGTGCTGCCACGCTTGGACTTGGATGCAGTTGCAGACGTTGACGCACCCCTCTTTGGGGGAGAAAAATTGGATACGTCCGGAGGCGCAACCGCGTAGCCGGCAGCGGCGCATTCTGCGTCAATCATCTGGAGTAGTAGGTCGTAGTTGGTCCCAACCATCTTGCCGAAATGCGGGTTGGACGTCAATTTGGCTGCAGTGAGACGTGGGGAAGCAACACCAATGGCAAAGCGCGCGATCATGCGTGGGTCGTCGCGGTCTCGACACGCATCCAGTATGACACGGAGCATGATCGAGTCCACAGTCTGTGTATAGTTAGGGTTGAATTGAATGCCTTCGCCAGTTGTGCACTGGGTGCATGTACCACATGCTCCGCCAGGTACAGCTTTGTCGGACCCGAAGTAAAGCGCGAGCGAGTGCGCGAGGCCTGGGTGTAGTGTCAAATTAGCACGAATGCCTAGTAAGGAAAGACGTACATTCGTCTCCGGTAGCAAATGCCAAAACATTCTGGATCTTCTCGATCGCCTGACTCGTAATGATTAGTGATTAGTACCTGGTTCAGGCGCATACACTCAGGTAGCGTACCTCGTTCTCGGCCGCCAACTGGCCTTCGTACAATTGATTCGCCAGTGCAGCGATCAAGGCGGGCTTTCCAGCTGGAAGCTCCTTGAGCACCCGATAACGCTGCCAGGTTCCTGTTAGCCTCTCGTCATACAACACCTCATCATACTTACGTGTCGAACTTGCGACGCCTTGACTTCAACCGCGCCGGACAGTTCCCAACCTTGAATTGCCTTGGCTAGATCAATGCGAGGAACACCCGAAGCGGCTGCGGCCTCCGAGACATCAATCTATGCGCTTTAAGCTTAGAGAAGATGTAAACATGATGACCAATAACACTTACTGTGTATCCTTGCGCTTTAGGACGAGCGTATTGTAACACCGTTTTGGCCGCCTTGGAGGTTTTGTCGGCATTTGTCCATAGGTTAGATCCGCGAATAGTGTAGTCGTACACCTGATAGCACGGAGTAATCGCTCGAATAAGTCCAAACTTGAGCTCGAGCTGAGCGTAAAGATTGAGCAGCGTTGTGGGCTATACCATGACTGTCAGTGAGCGATTTTAATTTACACAAAAAACCACCCAACTCGGATGTCGAAGCTAACCAAAGCAAGTTTATCCGTCAGCGTCGTGCCTAGTTTCAGCCAACGTAAACTCACGTTTTGCTTTGTGTGAAATGGTTGGCTTCCAGCGCGCCATCAGGAGCAAGGGAAGTTCCAAAGACACCCGCATCCAGCCAAAGTTGAAGGCTATTCGGTGTTACCGTATCACCTCGGGCAAAGTTTTCTGGAACCAGTCAGTTGTAAGCATTGGCATCAACATGTACATCATCGGACCTACCAAGAATGGGGATATCCTCAGCACACAAAAACATAGTGCAGATGGAAGGTTTTCCATCACGTCCCGCACGTCCTACTTCTTGACTAGAAGTCGTTCCAATTTGAGCGTCACCACCTCGAGTCAAGCATCTGCGACTAACCTATAGTTCTCGAGCGTCTTGGGCATATACAAATGTATAACCTAGAATTCGAGTGAGCACATGCACACGACCAAGAAGTGCAGTTGACTTGCCTGGCGCAGATCCGCCTTGTCGATGCCCATACCAAAGGCAATCGTACAAACAACGATACCGTCGGTGGAATTCATGAACCAATCTTGCACTTCAGTACGCGTTTCCGAAGGATTTCCAGCATGGTAAATACGGGAAGAAATCCCCTTCCCCGCGAGCTTGCGCTGACATTCTTCAGTATGTGCTTGTAAAGTGCTGAAAAAGAAGCTCAGTGGCGCAACATAAGGATCATTCGTGACAACTTACACATAGATCACAACTGGACCATTTCGGTTCTGTAGCATAGGAACGAGCTGCTGAATCTTATCGTCCAAATTTACGGCCGTCTAAAACCACACGAAAGTGTCATTTATGGCCATTTCAGAAGGTCTAACAGACTCACTTTGACTCTAAACGATAAATTCGGGCGATACACAGGAGTCTTGAAAACCCCTTCGTTCTTATCAATATGAAATGAATCGCAAATGTCCTCTGCAACCTGATTTGTCGCTGTTGCCGTCAGACATAACACACGCGGTACATCAAACTCTTCCACAAAACGCGCAATTTTGAGATATTCAGGTCTGAAAGACGCGCCCCACTTGGTAACGCGAAGATTAGGTTTGATGATGCCCGAAAGTGTATGCACGACTGACCTGAGAGATACAGTGCGACTCGTCTACTGCGAGGAGGTTGATTCTAGACAAAAGTGTGTGAGTTGAATGGCAAAGACCAGGATAGGATGACGTACTCGACTTGGGACATGAGCTGAACAAACCCCTCGTTATTTAACCTAAACCCAAGTAAAATGAGACCGAAATCCACGAAACTGAAATGATGAACATACTTTTCAGGTGCAACATAAAGCATTTTCAAGTCTCCTTTCAACACGCCCTCCTTGACGGCACGGGCCTGCTCCGTCGTCAATGAGCTACGATACACCTCATTCAGATCACGTCCTATTCAGCAATAAATAAGATAAACACACCTATCCCAGCTAGCAGCCTTGACCCTCCGCCTGAGCAGCGCATCAACCTGGTCTCGCATGAGCGAGATCAACGGGCTAATAACAAGCGTGATCCCGCGCTCGAAACATAACGCTGGGATCTGGTAACATAAACTATACATGGCAACTCTCCATCAAAACGTATGCAATTTTTGTTTAGAATGTGGTTACCTTTTACCACCGGCGGTGGGGAACAAGACTAGCGCGCTCTTGTTATGAACTACGAGCCGCTCAATAGCCTTTAGAATCGGTTGTCAGTGGATGCGTTAGGACAGGCTGAAACGAGTTTACTTTTTCCTGCGCAAGACGAAAACTATTAAACTGAAAAACTTCCTTCAAGATCTTGTGAGCTTTATCCATGGTCGTCGTCAGCTAGTAGCTCAACACGCCACGGGCAAGCTAATACACTAATGGACTTAGTCGCGCCACCAATTGTAAATACCCGTACACACCCAACGCCACACATCTTCAACGTTGCAGCAGCACCTCGAAAATCCAAATATCTATAGAAAAATAACATGCAATTGTTCACTCAAAACAAATATATGGCCACACGCAACAATCGGGGGGAGATACTTAAATCAAAAGAACATTGAAAAGAACAAGTACAGCTTAAGGAGCACCGAGTATACTAGCGAAAAATAACCCATGCCGACCAAGATGATGATGACGTCCCCAAAAAACATGCCCAGACGAAGATATATACAACGGCCTCGCCTGATGCTCTACTCCTCTAACCACCGCTCCGTCTTTTTCACGAATTTATCCATCAGCAGGCCGAGATCGCGTACCACAAAGGTCAACACAACAGTTGCGAAAAACTCGCTCGCGTGTGACATGCGCTGCTCGATTTGTTTTCGGCCTTGGACTGACAGACGGCAGTAGACAGGATGTGAAGGGTCGTAAAGTGCGCGGATATGGTCATCTAGACAAGCGCAATGTTAGAGTTAAAGATAAAGAAAAACAGTAAAGGACACACCAAATAGCTCGGCCTGTTGAAATAATTTCTTTAATCCATCCGTATAATTCGTAGGAGAATCCACACTGAATACCAAAATCAGCATCACCCCCTAGAACTTCACAACAAGTACTCACTTTTTCCCGTTCGTAATTCTATCAAATCCTCTCAAAAGCTTTCCAGTCATTCCACCGCTCTTCTTGCCCGTTACACCCTCTCCAATACCCAACTTCTTCCCATACTCCCCTATCAGCCCGTCGCACACCCGATTCCATTCGTCCAACCGCCTCAACCATTCATCCCCGCCCCGTCGGCCACTAAAGAACCCATCGCTGACCTCGCGCACACCAACCAAATGGTCGACGAGCGCGTCCACAACTCGGACTTTTTCCGCAACGTTCATCAGCTTGGCTCCGCCTTGGGACCACACCTCGTGAGGCACGTGCAACCGCGGGGTGAGGTATCCACCGGACCGACGCGTGAGCGACGCGTACAAACACGCCATGAGATGGAACGGTCGCCTTTGCGGACTCTCAGGCGTTCTGGAGATCATCGGGCTCGCAGGCACGCTCGGCACTACAACGTGTACAACCAAGCTTGGGCTCGAGTTGTGTGGAGACAACCCGGCGGCGCTGATCGCGAGGCCAAGTGGCACAGGCGACGGGATACCCCGAACAAAGAGCATACGCGACGCGTGGGACGCGCTCGCTTTTCGCGCGGCGGCGATCAAGTTGGCACTAGTGCCATCGGACGAACCCGGGCCGCTTGGTCTGCGACCAGGCTGGCTCGAGGCGCGTACACGGCCAGGCGCAATGCCCAATCGCGAGGCCGTTCCAGCTGGGAGCGTGTCGGCGGTCAGACGCGAAGTGTTTGGCGCAGGAACAGGGACAGGAAGTGGGTGTGGAGGTACCGAGACTACAGGCGTCTGGATAGGTTGAGGAGGCGTTTGCAAGGCCTGTTCAAACGCCTGTCCGATTGGGGGCTGAGCCGATTTTCGGCGTAGGGCGATCGATCCTTGCGCCGTGGACGGACTGACGAGCATGCCATGGACCTGCTGTGCCTGTACGCCCGCGACCTGTACGCCTATCTTATCAACCGGAACGGAAAAAGTAGTGGGGACGGTCGATACCGTGCCTGCGCTCGACGGGCCGTCCGACCCTCGAGATGATGCCGAGCTACCCGTGTCTCCGCGTGGACGCTGGACAATATCTCCTCCATTCCCACTCCCAGGTACGCGCGGCGTGAGTGGGGACCCATCCGTTGGTAAAGGTGGGAGTTCTCTCGCAGTGCTCGTGACTCTGGTCCGATACGCGCTCGTCGGTCGATATCCCTCTGCGACAGGCTGTTGGTGCGAGTATGCCTCAACGCCAACAACCGTCCAGGGATCGCTCTCGTTCCCGCTGGAAGCACTCTGATTACCACCCTCGGATCGTTCGCGTTCTCGCTCTTCGGAAAGCGTACCGAGACGCTCGTTACCCGAGCCGGAACGCTTGTGTCCCGCTACGGACCCGGAGCGAGATCGGGACTGCTGCACGGGCGGAGGCTGGGCCTGAGATTGTGAATGGGACACGATGTACGAGCGTCTGAGCGGTGAATGAGGGTCTGTCCTTGGGACCGTGTTCGCCGATCCGAGGCCGGGTCCAGCGGATTGAGTGCGAGTCAAGGGGGGCGCCCTGGGCGGGGCCGGCAGTGCGCCCATCGAGCCATTTACCCGTGCCTGCGGCTGGGGTTGCGGGATGGGGGGTTGAGGCAAGGCAAAGGCAGGTTGAGCAAAAGCGTGTGGCGGAGGAACGGGCGGCTGAGGAAGTGTTGGTGGGGGACCGGTCGGTGGGGGGCGAGGTGGTGGAAGATTTGAAGCACGCTGGGGTGTGATGGTCGAAGTGGGCGAAACGGGTGTCTGAACGAGATCAGTCGGGGTCGGTTGGTCGTATTCGTGGTCATGGTGAGGACTGGGGGTATAGTCGCGACTAGGAGGAGCAGGAGAGTGGCCGCGGTAGTCGCGGTTGGAAGTGTAATCGCGAGTTGTTGCATTATGATAATCTCGACCATTATAGTCTAGACTGGGGGCGCTCTCCAGGGACAGAGCCGAACCAATGTTCTCGGCAGACCCGTCTTCGTCGTCGTCTTCGTGTATAAGATACGCGGCTGAACGGTCGGCCGAGAAGAAGCCGGAGCTCTGGTCATAGTCGCCGGCCGGCTCGCTGACCGGAACAAAGAACGCGGGCGGGGTAGGGGGAACATGGGGAGAGTGGTCGGGCGAAGTGTCGTCAAGCGGAGGAGACTGGCCCGAGTCCATGTTGTATATAAGCGAAAGGATCTGCATGCGGTCTGCGTATGTGTCGTGCTGGCGAGGATATCAGCGCAATAAACTCGTAAAAAAGACAAATGGACTTACGATCGACTTGAGACGACGGACCTCGTCCTCACGAGCAGCGTCGCTACGTCTACGAACACCAGACCTGCGGCGGTCGCCCCCCTCTCCGCGCATGACGCGCTCCATGACCTCGTTGAGGAGAGCAACGCTCTTGCCATACGCAGCGATGGCAGCAAGCGGTTCGGTGCCAGAACTATCAATGCGCACGGCCTCTTGCGCGAGCTCGAGCGCGGCGGTGAGCGCGCGGCGGGACGAGGGGGGCCGGGTCGAACTCGGCGTCTGGGGCGGGTTGCTGCGTGGTGGCGAGGTCGGTGGCGGGTTCGCTCGCAGCGACGAAGACGGTGCCAGGCGGCGAGAATTCGAGGCGAGCGACTCGTTGGATGGGCCTGCAAACCAATATGAGTGCCGCGAAGAAATTCGCAGAAATTCGGATAAACTCACGCAGCGGTGCTGGCCGTGGCTGGGGCGTGGCGAACGGGTGGGGGTCGGTGCGCTCCCAGTGTGCGCGGTCGTAGGCGGCGCGGTCCATGGGCACGGTGGAAATGAAGGTGAGATGGCGAATCAAGGAGGTTCGGACAGGAGGCCCAATTGCCGCCTGGCGCTAT
>WSLO01000109.1:0-31320 GCA_019677385.1 Ceratobasidium sp. 392
TGACTGTGGAGAGACAACCCCAACTCTGATTTCCAAAGGCACCCCCACTGCTGGGCTCTCTGAGCCTGAACTGTGGGGGCTAACAGGACCTGGCAAAGCATAGCATACAGCTGACAGAGCAGACATAACACTACCATACCCTCATGGGAACTGCTGACCATCTGGGATATGGGCGGGCTGAACACTGCAATCTGGGTGGAAAGTGACAAAATTGTTCGTATGCAATCACCAGGGAGATTGTCTGTATCTCCACAACCAGAAAGCCAAGCAGGACCAAACAACATGCATTGTGTAGACAGGAGGCTGCGCTACAACATATGAAAGCTACAGCTTATGTAAGCATCAAGATGAGCAGGTGTGTCAGCTCCAAGTCACCAGGCCAGTCTATACGAACGATTTTGTCACTAACTGTAGCACCATTACTGGGTAAAGTAGCCCCACACTGGTGCTGGTGCGTGCTACTGCCGGCATAGGGAGACCACTACCGGTTCTCCTGCGTGCTTGTAAGTGTGTTCTCCCGAGTGCTAATTAGAGGTCGAGTGCTCCGGCGGGTTCCGCCTAGTAAATTCCCCCATAATATATACAAGTACATAAGTACGATGCTGCAAGTTTGCATAAGGTGTTGGGTGTGACAAAGCAAAGCGTTGGGTGTACAAAGATCACGAACCGCGAGAATTAGAGTAAAAAAAATAGGTTTAAGACGGAAACAGGCGGATAACAACAAGCACGCGGCGAAAACATTCGTAGGACCGGACAGAAAAGCATAAATGTAACTCATTCAAAACCTCCCCGGTGCGCGTGGGAATCTCGAACAATAAAACATGTTCTCTGACCACCATCGTGAGTTGTAACAGGAAGACGCAAGGAGAGGATTAGAACTATGAAGGGCCGTAAGACTGGCAGCACGCGCTATGGAGAACAACAAACAGACCTAGCACAAATGCGTCGTACGCTCGTACGCTCGCGGCCGGCAACGCATCAGGACTCGTCCTGCGTTGGGGTCTAAGTAATAAATTGATATCACTATAACGTACCGGATCAAGCAAATAGCACTCACCGTTAACTACGAGTCATGCTGACGTAATCAATGATGTGTTGGCTTCCCTCACCCACCGGTTTGCGTCATTCCCCGAGAGCTCAAGCCGCTTGACCCATACGGGTCCTGCGTATATTGGTGAAGCCGAGTGAGCAACATGGAGGGACGAGGTTGTCAATGCCAGTGTTTGACAACAAGATAAATGTCATGGTTGAAATAGTGGTTGAGCCAGAAATGTTTGCTGAGGGCGTAAAGATTGGTTTGCGTGTTGAGCTTCAGTTCCTTGTTGAGCAAATGGAATTTGGGGGAAAGGTGACATGCGAGGATGATATTGGTGACTGGAACGACAAGAGTACGATGTCTGCCGACGGAGTCAAACTTGGGGCGAGTAGAATATAGTCCGTGGAAGGGCAAAGCAGCTGCATCAATTGGGGTGAAGACTTTGAGGTAAGCGAGTGGCTGTTTGTGATGGCAGACAATATTACTAGGCAGAGTAAAAAAACGCGCAAACACGCCCGGCGCGGTACCCTGAGGGCATATGTGAGTTACATTGACACAGCGGCGAGACCCGGGGAGTACGTACTATGAATCCCATGCTTTTCTGGATCATTACGGTGACGACCAGCTACCGAATAAAAAGATTTAGTACAAGTGACGCGGGCGGAGAGGAGAGAATAGAAGAAGAAGCACAAGAAAGAAGAAAAGAAGAAAAAAGAACAAGAAGAAAAAAAAAGAAGTGAAAGGTAAAGAACATGCGTTGTCTGTTGGGTTTTTCCAAATACAAGGCCGTATTTCCAACGCCAGATTTGAGCAGCTGACCGCGCTCGTCGTACACAGGAGTGCTTGCCCATATCACATTGCGCCGGAGGGGCTTGAAGGGAGCAAAGGGGAGACGTTTGTGGTGGAGGTAAAGGTGATGCCAAACGTGCAGGCGGTTGTGAGTGGAGAGCAACGTGTTGTACCGTGGAACTCCAAGCTGGGTGTGCAGGAAGTCGGTTGTTGCCCATATTTAGTCCAAAGTGCGGTAATTGTCAATAACGTCCTTTACTCGCAGGTTCGGCCTCGTGGGCTGCTTGGCCATGTAGCAATCCGGATTCAGATAGTAAGTCATATCCGGCAACGCTTCTGACATTGTTCCAACCACCCCCCTTGCCGCCGTGATGCCTTCCGCCTTGTCCTCGTCGTCGCCGCCGCCGACAAGCTTGGTCATCTCAGCTGCGCCTTTGGTCTTGCTCTTGTAGTCGTCAACAATTGCTAGGGGATTGTCCCTGTCATTGTCATCTTCGGTCTCCCGCCCGCCACTCGCCAGCCAGTTCAGCCATTTGTCCATATACATCTAGTGGATACACAACGCGTCCAGTCTCTGCATGTACTTGAGCATCTAGGGCAGCAGACATACCTTGTTCAACGTGCGCCATGGTTCCTTGGCGCACTCGATATGCAGGTGCTCCGGATCTCTGTGTTGTATCCGTCGGGCGTCCCAAGTTCATGAATAGATGGTATGTAATGTCCCAGCATATGTAACTTAGGAATGCGGTCAAACCGCGTGCTCAACTCGTTAAAGCCCTTTCTGACCATCACGTCCTTTAGTTGGTGGAACGTTTCCAGGGCTGCCTCCATCTCTTGAAGGTTGGTTTCCGTCAAACTCGCCAAGTGCGCCATGAAGATGAAATCAATTTCCGACGCCATCAGTTCGGCCTCCCCCGGCTCCAAGTCGCCAACAACCAAAGGTAAGATTTGCTTCAACATTTCCTTACTCTCGTGACCCGTCCACTGTTTCACATGACTGATTCCTTTCAGGAAATGTGTCAGCTCTGCCGCCTTGGTTGTTGACGCAAACTGTTGGTCCAACTCTGTTACGCCCACCAGGTACTGGAGCCACCAAACCATATGGGTCTTGAAGATGCCCTGGTATAGCTGGTGGAGGAGGTCAGGGGTGAAACAGGTCGCCAGGTTGACATCAGGTAACTTCGCCCACCACGGCCACACTGTTTTCAACCCTTTATCTGTTAGCTCTTTTTTATTCTTCCAGATAAAATAATTGCTAATCACTTTGAGGGTCTCATTGCGGTTGCGAGGCTTGCCCGGTTTTGCCTGGTCCCCCCTCCCCGCCTGTTTTGTTTTGCAGATCGGGCAGCTGCCCTCTGAGGTGCAGGACATCAGGTTCTGCTCAGGCCAATCGGCCAGGTACGCGGCAACTATTGGGAATACGCGGCGCAGCCAGTCATCCGCACACCACATTTTGACCCCGTCTTCAAACACCTCCTTCAGAGGCGCAAGCATAGCCTCCATGGCCCAGTGGACCAGATCGGCCTTCATCCACTGCCTCTCGTTGTTGTTATTGATGTCTTCAAAATGGTCAATCAGTAAGTACCCAAGCAACGCAACCACCCGCTTCTTGGACTTTTGCCGAGTCCTCTTCCCGGTGTTCGCTGATGCTAAGTATACAGGGTGTGCCTTCTGCCCGCCACTCATCTTGGACAGCTTTGTCTCGTCTGTCATGACCAGTAGGGGCACCAGCGTCGCATCAAACTTGCCGCGTTCCCTCCGCTTGTCCTGAGCAATTTTGGTATGTTAGTCCCACTCACGTGACCTTGTACATACTGCCACTCACCTGCATCCTCCGCCAGTAGTTTGCAGTCCACATGTTGCTGAAGGAGCAATTCTTCTTCTTTGAGGATGTCCAGTGCTTCTCGGGGGCGAACTTCATTCGCTTCCGGAACAGAGGATTGGCCATAAGTTCCCGGATGACATGGACGACCGGGCGGTTCACTAGGTACTGTGTGCGCGCCCCCTGGCCGTCTGGCTCTGGTATGTTGATATCGGTGACCAACCATTCGGGGCCGTGTTTGAGCTTATCAATGTCGTCATGTAGCTGTTGCGTCTTCTCCCACAAGCAATTGCCTTTGTACTAATCACCGGTGAGCACATGCGACGCTGAATCAGCTTATTGGCCTACTAATTGACTCTGTAGATGCTGGTCCTTTGCCGCGTCCGTCGATCCGGTAGTCATCAATAGCTCGGCCGTTTCTAAGTTCTTCAAGAGCCCTACCGTTCCGCAGGATTGCATGTAGGCTTTCAGGTCTACTGGTGCCATCCGCTCGTCTGAAATGGGGGCACCGGCCTCTGGATGTGGGTACGGCTCGACAAAAAGACCGTGTCGCGGTTGCTGCTGGCGATTCTGGGCACCCTGCATTTCCGCAAACAATTGTTGAGCTGAGCCAGAAGGTCCATTGGCAGCTGGAGGGGTGGTTTGCCGCGTCTCCCTGGCTTCTAAAGGTGCTGTGTCCACGTGAGGAGGGGGGGATGGCCCAGGGCCGTGAGGGAGAAAGGTGTGCACGCAGGTCTCTCGCTCTGCAGCGGGATTTGTTGGGTGGTCAACTCTGTGTCACTTGTTTGGCCGCTCGCGCATAACCCTGGGGAGTGCCGGTTCTGCTGGTACGCATTGACGGGCTGCGTTGTGGAGGCTTTGGCTCGTTGGTACAATGTCCTCGACTTGTCTCTGTAGGTGCTGCTTGATCAACGCCTCTTCTACTTCCTTGCAGCTCACAGAGGCCTCAATGTGGTGACTGCGCTGGCTGTTGCTCAGAACAACGGCAGGGCAGTGATAACACCGGGAGGGGTAGGTGCACGTTTGAATGAGTGGGGATGCGTCAGCTGACAAAGACCCAGCCTCAGTGGACAGGTTGCGCTCGCTGCGTCTAGCAAAGATGTTTACACAAGGCATCCAGATAATTGAGTTGATTTGGGCAAGAGAGGGCGAGATTGGGAAAAGAAGGGAGATAGGACAGAGGGGAGGCTGGGTAGATACGAGTAGCAACGAGCCTCCTCCAAGTCGGTGAGTCTGAACAATGCTTAAGCGCGCTCATCTCTGATTTGCTATGGCAGGGTTATTGATAGTATTGCTCCTCTTGTATTTTCAATTCTGCCTTTGAACCAGTTTTTCTATCTATCTCAACCCACGCAAGAAAGCGCGTACTAAGTGCTTTGTCTAATCGAGTAAGATGCAAATCAATCACTTATTTGCTTTGACTGAACGTTAATAGTAAGTTAGTCTCCTTGAGCTTAATCCTTTACTTGACCGACGCTTCCTTTCTTGGCTGTAGACTTGCTGGTCTATGCTCAATTCCTCATTGTTTTCTAAGTTTACAAACCTGGCGCCCCCTGTTTTACCTTCAACCTATGTGGTGGTCGCACAATTTGATCCTCGGCAACCAATATCCGCCACATACATGCACTTGTGCCAACACTTGGGAGCACACAATTGCATGTGGGCTCGGAAATGGCCACCGCGCTACTACCGCCTGCCGTGAAATGCTACTTCACCCCTAAACTACTCAATGCTCCCGTGTGCTGCACCCCATGTAGTAATCGTTGTTCATGCCAATGATTTGCTTAAGGTCAAGCTGCGCTCAAACCCTGTGATTTCAGCCACCGAATGCCACACGCACTGCGGCTGGAGCTCTGGGATTGAACAATGGATCCAGCACACTCATTGGTGCAATTTCAGTTGAGTGTATTTGCTGCCCACTCGTTTTGTGGGCTTAATTTTGCCTCTTTTGGGTTTAACTCTCAGCCATTTTTGTTTTTCAAGTTTCTCAACCGGCCTCCACCTCCACCAATACCCAATATCCGGAACTCGCCAATTGTGTATGTCGGCAGTTGGGTCTTACTGGACACCACCTTTGCCGGTTCCCCCGTTGGACGGCTCGCCAGTTCTATGTTTAACCCCTTAATGCCGCGGCCAATCTAATACTTCCATGTGTCATTGTGCGCGTATTCCTTTGCTCCTCATTGATCTTGGTATGTACCAATCTGGCCTCAATCTCTGAGTTACTCACTTTGATTTGAATTGAATGAACTCGGCATACCCGAGTCTATCAACAATAATGTCAGGGCGATCAACGGTGTACGCTTGGAATGGGTGAGTGTCTCATTTTGCCATGCTGACGAACCAGCGAGTCTTACGCCTGTGCACTCATTGCCAGAGCAATGAAGCCATTTGGGGAGGAGGGGAACAGTCGCACAAAATGTTTTATTTCTACAAATCAATGATACACCACTATCCTTTCGTCATATCTATTGTGAACGCATCAAGACCACCTTCACTGCGCCCCTATGCGCCAACACGTACCAGTTCCCTGTGTCCCACACAGACCAGTGGGTGGACAGGCACTTTCCGAATCCAGCAGGGCACGGCCAGACAAATAGCCCCGACAGACATTGGCTGACCAGCCCGTTGGACACCCAGTTGTAGCACGCATTGTTGAGCAAATGCCTGCACCTCAGCACCCAGAACCGGCCACCCGCAACGCTCAACAAGCTGTTGCACTCCGCGCAAACCAGCCGAACTTCATACTGCAGGTTCAGCTGCTTTGTGTCTGGCCCCTTCAACTCAAGCCAACCAGGGATCCTCAGGAGATCCTGGACCTGAGAAATTTTGGCTGGGCTCTGGGGCAGCGACGAGGAAGAAACCTTGAGAGGCGACAAGAAAGAGTTCCCAGGCAAGGGACAGTCCCAGAGCAACGGCGAGGAGGCGGGCTCAAGCGGCAGCAAGGGAGCGGTCTCAGGCGGCGACAAGGGAGAAACGTTGAGCGGTGGTGAGGGAGAGTCCCCAAGTGACGGTGAGGAGGCTGACTTGAGCGGCGGCAAGGGAGCAAGCTGGGGTGGCAATGAGGGGGAGGTCTTGATTGCAAGCACGGGCGCGCACTCCTCGGGAGGTGACGCGACAGCCGGTTTCTTGGGCGGCGGTGCAGACAGAGACCTTGAGGCCAAGTCCGCCATAGTGCTGGTATTGTTGCGGGGCCGCTTGGCTGTTTGAGTCGCCGGGGGCGTCTCTGGAGCTTGGACGCCAACCGAGTGCTTTAGCGGACGAGGGGGACAAGGGCCAGTGTTATTGCCTTTGCAAGCGTTGAAGATGGGGGGGCTAACGGTCACAGGTTAACTGACATTACAGACAACGCTCAAAAACGCTCACCTTCATTGACATCAAACTCGTCGTCCAAACCAATGGTGACAATGGACTTCTTTGCAGTCTGTCCATGCATTTCGTAGGCGTGATGCAAAGCGAGGGAGCTCGGGAGACTGGTGGAAGCAGTAAAGTCTGATTGGTTTGCTGACTAAGCTCTTTGCCTAGGTCCCAATTGATCTGCGCTGACGCTTTGGGTCGATCAACACATTAGAAACTCTACCACTTCCCGCCTTTACCTCTACCTCCATCCCACCTTTGCCCCTCTTTGATCCCTCCGCGTGGACGCATATCCCAGTTGTGGACAAAGGAGCTCGGCCACCACAATATTTGACCCGTAAGTATTCCTGTTTTTTCACCATTTTTGCATGTTGTTAAGATGTTTATCCCCTCTAGGTCGACTAATACTCCCATGGCCAGATGAGTGCGCGTGTGGATTTCCCACGTATCTACGTGCGGGCCAGCGTGTCCGCAGCAAATAATCAACTCCAAAGCATATCCTCAATCATTGGTTTGTTCACTGATTTGCATTTCAGTCCGAGCGCCACTGTTGGGCTACCGGCAGTCTACTCTTGCTCCCTGAAACACCACCAGACTTTCCTCTCTATTTGCCAATCCGTAGCCGGCAGTGTGAACAACTCCCACCCAGCTTGGCGGCTGGCAACCCGAACGACTCCTGACGATGCGGCTCTTGTGGACTCTGCTAGTCGGCCACCACAGTGGAACAGCTCGTGAACGGGATGGTCTTAGCGGAAAAAAAATTGAGTCAAGTACTCGCATGGTGAGCTTTCATTTTGGTATTTAAGATGACCTCCCGCGCTTTGACCCCCCATCCAGAACCACTTCCCTTTGTATGGTGCTTGGTGGCAAACTTCGCGCAACTATTCGATCCAAAATCTGCCCCCAGTTCCGAGGCTGCCGCACTCCGTCTCCCGAGCCCACTACTCCATCTGTACGTCATTCTTTTCGCTCTTCATCTATGGCACTGATGTTTTGCCTAACACGTAGGGCGTTCTACCTGGCCATGTGGTCTTCAACACCCCACCGCCCAACAAAAAACCCGTACTTACAATGGGGCGTTGCAGTCACAAGCCTAGCAAGCAAAGTAAGTGGTATGGTAAGTTATTTCATTGAAACAGTTTGTTTTTTTCCTTCTCTTTCTAACCTTCACGCTTGGCTGCCTACAACAGACAACAACCATAGCCACAGCCAGGAGCACAGCCTCAAGGTCATGCGCAGCAAACAACTTGCCGCAAAATGTTGAGCTGCCAGCATTCAGAGCAGCCATTCCACCGCCGCCGGTGAACCCGACCCCAAACCGGCAAGTCTCTCGGATGGAGCTTGTGGTTGAGCTTCCCGCTCCAAGGCACGTTCACGCTCTTGCAACCAGGGCCAGGAATCCGGAGATGGCAACTCTGTCAACAACAGTCAACCTTGTGGCCGACCAACCAAACGCCAACCTTCGTGTTTGAAGGTTGCTGACTCCCAAGCCACATCTCGGTCCAACACCGTTGTCCGTGTCCAGGCCCAAGACGCCAAGGCTGAGGCGGCAGAGGTTGCCCGCCGCCAGGCAGCCAACCACCGACTCATCCTGCGCTCACCAAGCCCAGGCTCTTCCAACATCAACCCCAAAGAGCCATATCAGGTTGAGGCAGAGCGTAAGTTGTTCGCTTCGCTTGACTTTCTTTTTTCTTACTAATTTCTGACATCTCTTTCAGCTGACTCGGAATATACCTATATCTCTCATACACCAGGCTACGAGACACTCCTCAAGTTTGCAGAGTGGCAACTCGGGGCCAACCTCACGGGCCACGCCAAAGAGGACATCCAAGCCATGCTGGACGTACATGAAAGTGATTTGGCGCCATCCGTGGCAGCTCCAGACCAACATTCTTTGGTAAGTACCAGTGCCATTTTGATTTTTGTCTTTTCACATCAATTTCTTGGATTTTTTTTACGACTTTACTAATTCAACTTATACAGATCGTCCTCCTTCCGCCTGCGCCAATTGCTGTAGGCAGCGGGTGGCATCTCGGCCAGAAGCAACCGTCCCCTGACCACAACCCCCCGCCCTTGTCCAAACGCCCTCACACAGTCGACCCTAACAACACAGACACCAAGTTTGAGTCCAACGACGAGCCCGCCCCACCTCTAACCTACCCGCCTGGGCCTCCGCCTCCGCCTGGGCCAGCCGCGGCCGTCCAGGCGGAGCCGTTGACCACCCCTCTACCTCAAACCTTGCGCCACGGTGCTGCGACTACTGTCCTCGACCACCCGCTTGACGGGCAGACTAGACCCGACCCCGCCTCTGCCTTCACCTCCCTTGGCGGGTCGTTTTCACCCTCAGTCGTCAACCCGTTGGTCAACGCCAACCCAACCCACGGCCTGGTCCATGCGCGCCTTCAAGCCACAATCATTGCTTGGGAGATGGAGCGGGAGACGGGTGGGAAGGGGAAGGGGAGGAACAGGAGCAGGGGAAGGGGAAGGGACAGGAGCGTAGGAGCGGTTATGCCGGGATGGAAGTCGAGGCGGTTGACTAGACAAACAACAACGGGGCCAACACCCCTTCTTGGCAATAGGTGGTCGATCCACCTGCGCAGCTGCGCACTTACAGTCGTGCACAAACACATGTCCGTACCGACACCGGCTCCGGCATTCCCAACAATGCCTCCACGTCTAACGCCCGCCAATCCAACAACCCTCTGCCAACTCGTGCTCGCCCCGGACAGTTCTCGCGGAACTTCTGGTCTCAACTATACCGTGCCGTGGAGGACATGGAGGCCAAAGCCAAGGCTGCTCACACCAAGCTGGAGAAGGCCGACACCGACATGCGGCTTCACTCTCAAATTTGACCGCGCCAAGCTGAGCCCTCGAGCCAGCCAAGGACAACCCTACGCCAACAGCCGGCCGCCTCAACCTCAATCTCGACCAACCAATTGCGTCACCTCGACCCCATGGCGGCTGCACGCGCCGATATGGTCGAATTTAACCAACGGTGCGCTGAAGACCACACCCCCACGTTTGTGCACAACGTAACTCCACACACCCACCATTGAGGTCGAGGCAAGCCAGTGGAAGAGCGCTTGCCCAACGAGCTCCTCTCCAACGACAACAAGGAGCGCACACATGCAGCTACCGCTGCTGCCGGTGAACAACCGGTAAGTATCTATTTTCTCATCTTTGGTGACATCAATATGTACTTATCCATAGACCGGGGGTTGCAAAAAAAAGCCGCTTGCACGCAACTTCTCCGGTCTCATTTGACAGATCCTCACACTCGCCAAGATCCACCTCTTTGTATTTGCCCTATGTGAGGGCATTTACCAGACCCGCGCAACCTTCTTGCATTGGGCCGCCCTCATACACAAAGCGACCTGGCAGATGGAACTTCCCAACGTTCCATACGTTGCGGCCTCAATGGCTGAGCTTGAAATAGTAAGTTCAGGTTACTACACTCCAACTAGATGCACACTGACCACCATCAACAGATGGTCAACTACCTCCGACGCTCCACGGCAAAATGAAGGAACGGATCCGTCCCATCATTGCCAACTCACATGGCTTTGAGCATTGCGCGGTGACGCAACAAACTATTCAAGACAACCTTGACCAATTCCACAAGATCTACCCTAACAGTTTTCATTGTACGGTACGTAGCTCTTTGTTAATTTTTTTTTCTTGATTTACATCTTATATCCAGAGTACCCGCCCGCGCACAGGGCACTACAAACACCCCAACATCGGACACTGCATCGCCGCTTCACTCTTTTATGGCCCCAACTCGCCTGGGGCACTGTTCCCCGATTATATGGAAGATATGCCGCTAACTTTGGTTGTGTTCATTCTCACGCTCGTAAGTTTTTTTTGCCAGTTTTTTATGTCGGCCACAAGGCATCTAATATATACATGATTACAGATGCAATTTTGCGTCAAGGAGTGGTTGGACGGTATTTCGTGAGCTGCAATCTTGGCGCGTTGAAGATGCTCAACAAGTACAAGGCCCACCTTGCGGGCCTGAAGGATTTGCGCAAGGTTGCGCCCAGGCTGGTGGTGGATTTGCAGAACAGATGGTTTGAGTACGCTAGGTACGTTGCTTTTGATTACTTCTTCAAACAGTCGACTTACCCAACCCAACTACACAGTGAATACTCAGGCGCCTCGTTTGTTTGTAGCAGGGCCGACCAGCCGACTTCTCAGCAATCTGAGATGCGGCCAGACACACCCGAGCCAGAACCGCTGCCGGAGCCGCCAGCCAAAGGCTCGTCGTGCCGCTCAACCAGCTGTCAGGCACTGTCTCCAGCTCTATCTGTTACCTACCCCGACCCCGACCTGTTCCTTGACGACGAGCGTGACCAGACGCTTCTCCCAGACAAGTCATGCTGCCCATCTCCCGTCGAGGACAACAAACACGGCTGCGTCACTGCTGCATCCAAAGGCAAAGGGCGGGCGGATGACTAACTGAGTTAATCAAGCGCGTGCTATAATTGCTTGATCGGACACCCATTTCTTTTCCTTTCCTTCTCATTCTCATGTCTCCGAGACTTAGCCTCTGTTGAGCTGCGCTCTACCTCCGCCTCCACTAACGCTTGGTCATTCCCACACGTTTAATCACGATGTAATATCTCGATAAACAATTTTGTCTTCCTGTCTTGTCCATGCCCATGCCCAATGTTGCTGTATACATGTTAGATACCTTCTTGGTCTTGTCCGCGCGCCGAATGTTTTATACACAATGTTATACTGAGTATCTGTTGCTTTTTTCTTTTCTTTTCCTTGTCTTTACGTGCTTGTAGTCGACTTATATACGCATACTGCCGTCTCTGACCAAATACACGTCTTTCCAACTCCTCGTGCGTACACAATGAAATTGTGTGCCTACCTTGGTGCAACTTTTTCTTTTATCTTGCTTTGTTTCTTGTTTCTTCTGCTTGTACGGCCTACTATTGTTCCCAATTTATGCCCCCGTTACGCATGCAGCGACCGACATGGACTTTGTGCCGTCACCTATTTGACACAGTGCGCGGTGTTTCCGCCTCCTCCTTCATCCACGATTCGACCGTCCTCTTGATTCACACAATTAGTCCTTTCACTTCAGTTTTTTTCTTCCACTTCGGTCTTTTTCTTTTGCTCTGGTTCCTATTTTAACTTTGGTTTTGTTTCACTTTGATCTGTTCTTCACTTCATCTCGGCATACAGCCTTACGCGTTGCTGCACGCAACAGCCTGATACTGCACGTCGACGCGTTTGGCCTTACATTTGACGCATATACTTGCCTACCACAAGGCGGAGCACGCTCCCCCGATTGGCCACTACTTAGCACTTGGGAGAACCGGCTTGCAAGCACTTAGTAGCTCCATCCTGGCGCTCGTGAGCGTGTAGTAGCATTATCGTGGGGCTACTTCAATTTGAGTAGAACTGCAGCATTCTACCTTTAGGGGGGGGGTCCGGCTACCGGCGCTTCCGAGCTTGTGAGCGCTCTCAAGTGCTAACTAACTTCTTAGGGTTTCGCCGAGTTCTAGTATAGTTGGACTGTAGAGGGGAGAGTTGACAAGATAGAACAAGCTGGAGATCCCAGGCTTGTGCACCACTGCATTGATACTAACTACAAAAGGGTCTGTGCATACATGAGTCAGAGACGTACAGGAAGGCAGAACACAGTGTCTGTGGTCTAAGTACAGCAGCAACGAATCAAAGAGAGTGTAAGCCACAAGAAGAGGAGCATGAGTCAGAGTAACAAAGGCATAGCCTTGAGTGGCTAACTGTCATGACCTGACACGACTTCCTACAATATATTCTGGATTATTAACATTTTCCAGATATAGTTTCCTTTCTTGGTTTATTTATATCACATGACTTATGGAATGTTCTAGATTGATGACCAAGATATATTTTAACTCTAATTGCAAATACCAGCACAACTCGATATTGCATCATCTGTATGTACATGTAGATTTGGTTGCGGCTCACATACACATATAATGAGGGCAAGTTCAACGATGTCTAACCAAGAACTTGACCTCTTTGTCAATGAGAGTTCTTTCTTATATCCATTAGATCACTGAGCAAGCCAGCTCATATCTTTTACTTATCCTTCTATCCTTTGGGCTCTGACACTAAGTGTTTTGGAGGAAGATCCGGACTGGTGGCTAAGTGGTGACTAGCCACAAGACATAACTGTAAGGTGCCAAAATAGGCGCTAAGTTCTTGAGTGACTACTAAGGGTCACAACAGCTTAGTGCCATCAACAAGCAAGTGGCGCACATGTACATACAGAAGGGAAGTGTGACAAGCAAGTCCAAGCAAGCGCCAAGGGCAAGCGACAGAGAAATAAGGAGAACACACAAAAAACACACACAAAGGATATGGCAACAAGGGGGGGGGGGAAGTGAGATTAAACACCGCACATGTCAGACCACGGGCTACAACATGTTTGTCCATGATTCTGATCTTTGTGTCAAACAGCCAGTCGCATTTTGCAATTGCCTCAGCCTGGTTCAGCCTTGGGGCATAGAGATGTTGCCCCGGATATCCAGGGTGATCCAGCAACCTGCAGGCAGACTCTGGCTCCAAAAGCCTGACGCAGCGCCAGCACTGGCAGCCCGCAGCGCGATTGCCAGAATCTGGCAGAGTCCAGCAGTCTGGGTGACAAATGTCACCACAACCACTTGTAACATAGCTCATTGAATGCGCAAGATTCAGCGCTTTCCAATGATATATAGGACTATGTACAGGAAAAATGAATGTGCTAATCAAAGCCCAATCTTTGTAAAATGAAAAATCCCCTGTAAGTTGAGCATTGTCAAAACACATCACAATCATATACATAAGGGCTCATTAAATGCACAATAATCTCAGCATTTCAATGATATACCTTATCTCTCACCGAAAGTTAAACTCATGGAGATTGTGTACCTTCTTTTCTCAAATCATGTTCCCCCAAGTGCGCAACTCCTGTTCCCGGCTCAAACGAGCCATTTTAGCTGTTTCTGAGGGTCCAGCTGTACTCTGATGGCAAAATACATATACCCAGGTGCTTGTCATTTATGTTGCTGTACTGAATTACAATGAACTATTCACTGTTTCTTGAAATGCTGCATATTGAGCTTGTGAGATTATTCCTGTTGGTTCAGCACATAGTGACCTGATATGTTAAACCCTGCAGGGGTCTAAACTATGTCAAAAAAGGACCCTGAGTATGTCTGTAAGCTTAGAAATACACATAGAAGTTCATACATGTAGGTACAAGACATGCTGTGTAAATTATTCAACTTGTGGGTGTTTCCCCCGGTTTCACTCAATTATGCTGCTCAAATCAAACTGAAAACCTGTAATAAGGATTTTTGATGGGGATACATCCATTCATTACAAGGGAGCAACATTTGCATGGTGACATTCACTAGTGCATGTGGAGCGTTCAGGGGTCAAAACCCGTTATATGCGCCATAACTCCTGAGAGATTTGCCTGACAGACTTATGAATATGCACATTCGATTCCACTCATCAGTGCACATCCAATGGTATATATAATGTATGTGTTAGCTGCTGTCTTAGTCGGTGGTGAGTAGTGCGCTTTCCCCTGAATATTTTGCGCACATTGTTTGGGCACAATTCCACTTGTAAATCTTTTCACAGACTCATATGTATATCATCAGAATTGCACGGATTTGGCACAGTTTACAGTACACTTATCTATAAAATGTGGTGACTTTTGTTAAAAGGTCGCCTTCCGGCCCTCCCCGAGAGTCCTGCGGAGTTTGGCGGATACACCGGCACCCTTTGGGTAACTCTGGCGCCAGCTCCGGCACCAGCAGCCGGTATCTTTGCCGGTTTTCATCCTGCAAACCGGCGGATATCCGCCGTGCCAGACGGTGGGCCAGCATCTCTACCGGGACAGCTGTCATCCCAAAGATACGTTGCAATCCTGTCGCAACCCGAATGACCCCAAATCACAGGATATTTCAGCTGTCTACTTATGTTCTTTGCACCTCTAGTTTTCTCCTTCTGAGAGACAATCAGATTTCAGCGGCCAGTTTGTGCCATCTGTATGCCATCTGTAGTTAGCATACAGTGATATTTTTGGTTACAAAAGCTCTTCGGCCTTGAATTCTCTCTTTCTAAAAGCAACTTGCCAGTGTAACAGGCTTCCCGGGACAATATTGCAGAACTGTGTCAGTATCGTTACAACCCAAGCAGGAGTAGAGGTGTCAGCGGTGCAAAGACTTGAGTATAATGCAGGAGACGCCTTCATGTCAGAGGGAACTCAAGCACAGCACAGTAGATGGGAAAACAATAAGGTAAATTGTTCACGAGTTGGTAAAAACAGTTTCCTATTGATTCTATTGAAAACAGATGCTAAAGACAAATACATGAGGTGCACAGGCAGTACCTGGTAAACTACAGCTAAGCGACGCTCAGCGTGGACCACACAAGCGCACAGGGCAAGTGAATGAAAAGCAGAACAAAAGCAGACATGTCTGAGCGAGCGCCAGGCGCAAGCAATGGAGAAACAAAGGAGAAAGATGAAAATCAAGCAACAAAGACGTGGCAAAGAGAGAGAGGCAAGACAGAGGTGCATAAACAGCACATGTTGTACTAAGGGTTGTGACCAAATGTGAGCTTTTGAAACCAATTCATCATACATGAACCTACCTAGAATTACTTTGAGTGTTTTCTTGGCCTGCTAGTGGGTGGTCATCCTTTGCACTGGGGTTGGTATGCTCATGAACACAAATAGCGTGATCCTGGTCTGGCTTTATTCACTGATAGGTCCAGGATTCCTGGACATTAGCTGGTGGAGAGTAATAGAGCTGAGCTTCAAATTCTTAGCCACTACCCGTCTGCTGGTGCATGATTCAGACAACCCAGCGTCCATGTTTTCACTTTTGAAGCTACCACACTTTCTGATGGTTGAGGGCGGCCTGATCAGTCGCTTGATATCCTACACCCGGCTAGACTTGCTTCAAGGATGGTTGTTGCTCTGAGCTGTCGGTCTCAATGCACACAGATGAAAGCTGCCACTACAGTGCTGCCCCACGGGATCACTTCCAGAATGCAAATCCAAACTGCCACAACCCAAGGAGATTAGAAGTGTGAGCGTTACAAAGACCTGAGTCTAAGACATGAGGTACCTGTATGTCCGAGAGAAATTAAATGCAGCGCTGTGAATGGGGAAATCAGCAAGATGTCTTGTTCCTGAGTCAACAAGCCCAATTTACTCTCAGGATTTAAGTAAATGAAACGAACAGAGAAAGGTACCTGCACAAAACACAGTGTTAAGCAACAATGACAACCAAGTGACGCTTAGTGTTGCCAACAAATGAAAGGAGCACATGGATAGCAAGAAGAGAGCGATAACAAGCAAGTCTGAGCTGGCGCAAAGCGCATGCGACAGAGGAAGAAAGAGAATACAAGAAAACAAATACAGAAGACGTGGCAGCAGCATATGGGGAAGTGAGAAGGTCAAGCACGGTACATGTCACACCAAGGGTTGTGGCAAACACTTAAATGCCTTGCCTGTTAGAGCCCTGTAAGAGGTCCTAGCTGAGGTGGTGCCATGAAGTGTGGCGTGGTCCTCGAGTACAACACAACATGTGGTGACAATTGATTGGGATAAAGGGATCACGCAATTGCAGACCCAGGTTGACTCACTATGGCTTGCTGCCCTGATCATGCATGATAGTGAAGAAAACATAGGATAAATAACAGAAAGATGGCATTGCAGTCACAACTGTTTCCAAAAGTTTTCCAAGCACGCTAGCTAGTAGACTTCCCACACCAAGAGAGCTCACAATGTTTTTCAGCTAAATAGTAACTGGGCTACTGTTCAACCGGCCTGCATAATCAAACACTGGAGACAGTTCAACGGAAACACGGTATCCAACGCTCATTGTTCCACTACAAACTGTCTAAACTCCTTGGTGGTCTTTTCCCACCTGTGATTGAACTACTTGTGCGTTTATTCCAAACAGTTCAAAAAGCTGCTTTCCCTGCTCCACGGATCTGGGGTTAGTTTTTTAAAATGTGATTGAACTCCTACTCCCTGAGGGTGTCAAATTCAGCCCCAAAGTTTACAGCAAGCCCCCAGGTGCTTGCTGGTTTGCTGTAACTTAACCTATGGGTTTTGTGGAGAATGTCAATTTCAGATGCAAGCTACCCAATCACTAAGTAAACCATTGTCTGCCACTTGTTCAGAACTTGTTGTGTGGGCAGCTGACAGCAAGTGTATAATAAATGTAGTCCCTCACATGTACTACGCGGCATATTGAAGCTGGCAATGCACATCACAATCTGGTAAATTCTCTTGGGTTGTACTAAGTTGTAATGCCTATATGCACCGCAATTTGAGGCATTCCCTTGGATCTATTGTACCAATTTGGTGCGCCCTTGTCTTTGTCGCAGACTGACCCAATCGGCTGGTACTCGAACAATGCCAAGACCTGCAATCAACGGCTTGTCGATTTGCTGTTGTGTCAGGTTGGAAGTCTTGTTACCGACAGCCTGATGACCTAGTTTACCAATTACCAGAGTGCAAAAACTCTTCATTGCTGCTTCGATGTCCGTACATGACTGCTGATTGTAGACGTGGGCCACTGTCAGTGCTTTTGTATGGTGCACCAGAACCGTCACCCTGTGGTGGCGAGCCAGAAAACCATATTACATGTGCAAAAATGGCTTGCTGGAGTCAAGCCTCTGGTTCTGTGCAACCTCTGATTTTGCAACAAGTCTCCAGACGTTGTGTGAGTTATCAATTGCTTCAGCTAAAGATGCATATGAGCCTGAAGTGTTTTTATGGGTAGATGTAAACTTAGCAACCTGTTGCAACTACCTGTTGCTGAATTAAGGGTCCTCAATCTCCGCATGCGAGACTGTCAAAACGCAACAGAACAGAGAGGGGGGGGGTGTGGCGCTAAGACTAGAGTCTAACGCAGGAAACACCTCTACGTTGGAGGGAACTCAAGCACAGCGTGGTGGAAAGCAAAAACGACAAAGAAACCTGTTCCGCGGTCAACAAGAACGATTTTCACCCTGCTTTGAATCAAATCAAGAAAGTAGTCAAAGATAAATGAAGCGGAGATTGTTTTAAGCGACAATTACATTTGAGTGACGCTTAGCGTCGCTACCAGCGGGCGGTGCACATGGATGGTAAGTAGGGAAACATAACAGGCGATTCTGAGCGAGCGTTAAGCGCATGCAATGAGGACTCAGGAATGAAACCATGAAACAAACAACCTAACACCCCTGAACGAACCGCACGTTGCTCCAGAAGATGCCCCTCAACCTTACATCTGCTCAAAAGTAGATGAACACACGGCAGTCAAACATCACTGACTCCTGATTGCAGCAACTAGACCATCAAGAGCTGTCAAGAATGCAATGACTGAAGTAGCTTGTTAGTTACTGCTGAATTACGCAGAACTGGATCAAGTAAGAGATGCTAGTAACCAGGCCTTTTGCTGCAAATTAGCACTCACTGTCAAGTGTTCAGGTCCTCAGTGCATGCTCGCACTGAGAGTATCAAAGGTTACATCACAAGCGTGTGCATGTTCACTTCAATATTGTCTGTGAGGGAGATCAGTGTCTCATTACGAACCTGTCATATGTGTCCTTGTACTTTAAGACCTGTGTATGCACCCCTGCTTCACTGAACAAATGTAGGTAGGCTGAGCATAGCTGATTCTTGGATGGGATACACTTAACGACTCTTGGACTTCTTGGTATCTGACAGGTTGAATACGGTGGGGGTGATGACATTGGCGGGCAGGGCGATGACAGTTACGAAAAAGAAGAACAAGAACACAGTTGAAATGAGGCCTCTGGACCTGTTACCAGATTTCAAGCGCAACCAGCAGGCTGCAAGCTGGAGATGTATGTGTTGCTGCATCTGGTCTCAGCATTTAGAATTATAGGATTTTGCACCCTGGAGGTTTATGTTTTTTGAGGTGGAAATACAACAACAAAACAAGTTCTCTGAGGTTAACAGACTCCAATACATCCAGGTTCCCTGATGCAGAGTACAGTGACCTTGGTTGCAGCAAGGTCTAAGAGGCAATATAGGCTCACTTATCGAAGCCCAGCATCCCTTGAGGGTTTTGTGCTCTACGCTTTTGATTCTTTCTTCATCACCCCAGCAGTCCCCAATACAGTTCAAGAACTTATAAAATCGAACATCTGGAAGTGACAAAGCACTGCAAATACGGACCCGATGTTTCTGTCATGAGCAGGTATGGAATCTCAGAAGACAAAACAGGATATCCACCTATTGTGATTCAATTATTGGTGTAAAAAGGTCGGCCGTGGTGACCCAAACCTCAGAAGATTGCGCAAGCCGCTTTTTGGATGGTTCATTCACTTTCATCGTTACGACAGTGTTTGTGGAATACAAGCTGGATGTGTTGCAGACCGTTGCTTAGCACTGCGAACTTTTTATTCACATATTGATCCTCCAGATTGTCCAGTGAAACACACCCGGCACATCGTACCTCAAACTATTTGTGCTGAACCCCAAACCGTTAAACCGTTGTATGGCCATAGTGCCAGCCAGGTTAAGCAAAGTATGTATCTTAGGTCCACATTTCTGAGAGTACAGTTGTTTATGTTTGTGTGCAGTTTTTATGGACATATGTGTTCATTGGTTGTATGCACAATAGATCAAAGATGTTTGCCTAGCCATGAGTGGAGCACTGCAGAGAGGCATTGGTTGTCAGTACTGCTGCAGTCCTAAATTTTCGTTGAACTGCAGCAAGCCTTAGTGAGCCAGGACATTTAGTCTCCGGTGGTCTTTGAAACTTGACAGTATAGTCTGCTCAGTTTGATGTCTCATTGACGGCAATGTCAGCAGTAACCATCATCCGCTTTTGTACATCTCAGTTTTGTCTTGACATGTGAAATGAATCCCATTCATACAGTTTGCAGGCCCGCAACCCATGGAGGCAACGCATGATTGAAGTCAGACAGAAACGCAATTTTTACAGAATGGAGAACAACTTTGTATGTGCAGGTTGGGGCAGCCTACTAAGCAGATCAGGCCGCAATGTCAACAACTGGGATTTTTGGCTGGCTGCAACACATACAGGACATCAATAGATACAGCTTAGCCGTTGGTCAAGATATTGGGGCATTTCTTCGAGAGAACCTCTTACCACACGATGCAAACCCAGTCCCAATACTTATCCACACTACCCATCATCCTCTGTTACCACAAATTCCGTTGCAATCCACTTGCGCAAATGCTTGCTGTGATAGGCCAGCCAGCCCAATCACAAACTTTCGGCTGCCACAGCGCAAGGTTGATGAGGTTTGCAGAATCTCTGGCCGTGCACGGAGTCAGCAGCTACCAACAGCGTGAACAGATGGCACAGTCAGCTTGTAGATAAGGTCTCTTTTTCTGATTATTGACCAATCCGTCCCCAATGACGCATATGGCTCGGGCAACTTAGTTTTAGGGTAGTCAGAATAGTTGGGAAATGTGCCTAGTACGTGGCTCTGCGCACCAAATGAACATGGAGCTACAGTCCGGTATCTTTGACTTTCCTCTCCAGAAGCCTTGGAAATGTGTAAGTGTGCTACTGGGTCTTGTGTGTGGCATTTTGATTCAAAACTGTCATGCAGTGCATTACAGCAGGCTTCATTCGTTAGCTTGCTGCGTAGATTGTGCAAAAACAGCTTGAGGTGTAATGAACACCAGCTCTCTGATGTTATTTTTGTTTCAAGTGTTGTTTGTACCATTACTGGACAATTCCCAGAATGATACAAGGAAGCGATACTGTTGGAATCTTCACTGCATGTCCCAAGCGCTGAGAAAACACGGGCTGTACCCCTAAGAAAGCCAGGAGACTGTTCTCAAGTTTGAACAGATATGTGATCTGTGTCCAAGTATACCTAGGGCTTCTCCTTCCTTGCGAGTGGCATATCCAGTTATTGTATGATGTTGGTGTTGAATATGGGTTAACAGGACCCTCACAATCGCCAGAAGGGCCTCCTTGGAACTGCTTTGCCTGGCATCAATCCGACTGTTTGGCCTGGGGGGACATCAGTGTCTTCAATTGTGCTATACTAGAGTGCTAACCTTTACTTGGCTGATAAGGATCCTGAAACGCTTCATGAGCTTGTAGTCAAGTGCTTCAAGAGCTACCCCCTGCTTGTATACTGCACAGTCAGACCGAATGCCCGGCCACGTGAATTGCAAGCCCTTGCACACTATGCGATGGAGTGGTTTTGGATCCAGGCACCAGCACGAGCGTAAGGCCTTATGTGCCTCAAGCAGCATGATAAGGATCACAGCCAAGGAATGCACATTGACATTTGAACTGCCAAGGAAGGGGAAAGTGTGCCTACATGAACACTTGATTGTTCGGAGGATCAGATGAAACATCATGAGAGACACAAAACACTTCAACTATCAATAACTTCTTACGAATACTCTGCTTCAGCCGAAGAGCTGCTGTGGAGCACATTTTGGAAGCTACTTCAAAATGCTCCCTGTATGTGCTACTTATCACACACTAGAAGTTTAATGGGGATTTTAGGCAACTCAACAAATTCACTTGTACTTAGAATTCATTCTGAGTGTGTACCAGAAGTAGAGTGCAAAGGCACTGATCAGATAGAAAGTCTTAGCTCACTTCAACCAGTACCGATAAGCTTTACAAATCTTTCCATTTACACCGATATGAGGCAATGAGTTCCTACAAAAACTTCTATCGTGTTGCTGGCAATCTTGGTTTTTGACACAACCCGAACAGATACAGAGGTGTGAGCAATGGTAAGACCTGGGTTCAACAGGAAGTGCCTCTATGAGGAAACTCAAGTTCAGCATTGCAGCAGGGGCAAACAAAGATACAAATTGTTCTGGGATAAATAACAAGAACCGACTCTCCATACTTGAGCGAAGTAAAGAACTACAAACACATAAATGCAAAGTTATAAGTCGTGAGTGACATTGACAACTAATTGACGCTTCGTATTGCCATCAGTGAGCGGTGGACATGAAAAAAGAAGCTGGAAGCAGAACAATGTAAGTCCGAGCGACCACTACGCGCAACTGACAGACAAGCAAAAGAAACACATGCAAAACATACACAATAGACGTAGTAACAACTGGGGAGGATAGGAAACTTAGCCATAGCACACCTGTCACACCAAAGGTCGTGACAGTTTTGAAACACATCCCGTCATGAGCAAGCTCCAAGTGCGCTTGACTGATTCAACTCCCCAACAAGACACCCCTGAAGGTCACAAGCAACTGTAGAAAACCGGATGGACTAACCATGGATGCACTATTGAGAAAAAAACGAGAGCGCAGGAAAAGTGGGGATTATCTAAGAACATTGAAGTTGTAGTGTGCTGCCCAGAGTACTCTCATAAGGCTCTGATCCTAGATCTTCCAAAGAACAGACAAAATGAATGATGAAATATGTGACTCTTTTGATGCCAGCATCTCCCGCTTATATGTCACGTGCTTTGGGCATTAGAGCAAAAAGTGGGTAACTGTCTCGAACACATTGTTATACTTACCCAGAGTAGAAATCCTTGATCAAGATGCTGTACCAGTGTTTTGTGAAATAGACGCAGCCCACCATCAGTTTGAAGAGAGGAGAGTGGCTTAGGAGCGTCTTGGTGTCAAGCTGTTGCAAAGCCAACTTTCCAGGCAGATTGTTGAAGTCAGAACAGGAGTTTTTGCTCTGAGACGGGTATAGCCCAGCTATCACATACGAAGTATTAATTGTCACCGCTGCGCAGTAACAAGAAGAGCAAGTGGATGACCTGCTTACAATAGTTGATGAAGAGCCTTGGCGCTGGGTCATGTTGGTACATCTTCCATTGCACCATTAGCTGGGCTGTGTGATCAACCAGTAGGCATTTGCTAAAGGCCCTATGCCTCAGGCACTACTTTTGGCTGAAGCCACATGTCCTCTGCTACATCCTCCTTAGTGCCCCCCTGAGAGCATTGAACAGCAACTTCAGCGCTCCTACAGCCTTACCTTTCACATCCACAACTGCAAACCGAGAGTAACAGTGTGCGCTAGCACCTTCCATCAGTCTTAGTCAAAGCAGCAGACGTGCTGCAGTGTACTTGGACCAAGGAACCACTGTGCTAGAAGAGAATCTTTGCACTGTCTGAGGTGACGGGCCGTAGGACATCCAGGCTCAGCCACTGGGTTGAGATGCTTAGAGTGGACCCTTTGCAAAGTTCTAGTGACAATCCTTGCTCAATCAAAGTTGCTGGTAGATGATCACACTGAGGTGGGTATGCACAACAGGGGCTTGAGACACCCTGGTGGCCCATTGTGAGCGGGATCTAAGTTGACCTTTCTATTATATGAAGTGGATTGAAGCATTTATTGTATTCAAAGGTTGAATTATGTGAGGCTGACTACTCAAGTGTGCCTTCATACCTCTACATTATGTCTAACAATTTCGCATTATCCTCCTGGGTTTGTTTGACCCACACAAGAATTGTTATATCATTAACACATCCTATGTAAGTTCACCATTCTGCAGTATAGGATTTTGACAGGCAGAGAGTCATGAAAGAGGTAGTAAGTAGCTGAAACTGGCAAACTCAATACATGCCATTAAGGATGGGAGGCACCATAAATTCAAAGTCATCAAACATAAGACAGGTCATGCAGCCTTCTTGTCACAACCCTGGTGACCAGTGCTGTGTTTCACTTGCTCACTCTCCCCTTTATTGTTGCCACGGCTCTTGTAGATATTTTTCACATGTTTCTCTTATTCTTTCATCGCTTGCGCTTAGCGCTCGCTTACATTCGCTTGTTATGCTTCCCTTTTTACTGTGCATGTTCATCGCTCTCCTGTTGGCGACGCTGAGCGTCGCCTATATGTCAATGTTGCTTATGGCTGTTGATTGCGCATGCATTCGTCTCTAGTTCTATTTTGCATTTATGCAGAGAGTACATCGTTTTTGTTGACCCGAAACCGATTTATCTTGCTGTCTTCCCCATTTACAACGCTGCACTTGAGTTCCCCCTGACATAGAGGTGTTTCATGTTGTATTGTCAGGTCTTTGTGCCGTCCACCCCGCTGTAGATTTTTGGGTTGTGACACTTCTAGTATGCCCAGAGTCCACTGGATCTACACCTGTGGCACCCCAAGGAATCTCATATAGCTTGCTGAAGAACAAGGGTGAATCCTTTCACACACTCCCCAAACAACACAGGTTGTTTGATCTAGGATCGAATAGTAGTGACTGCATTGCGGCCAGGACCTCCCGGCCACTGCTTCTGAGTGACTGCACACAAATGAACCATTGTACCGGGCTTTCTTTGTGGTGCTACTATTTAAAGTTGAGTGTGCCTTTTTCAGGGATGGGACCAAAGGCTACCCAGGATGGGTCGTGTGGCACACAGGTGCAGTCTGACAGGATATGAGAACATGTATAACTCATATGTATAGGCTCACGCGGAGTAGACTGGCAGGCAGCGGCTGGCAACAATGACTACAGGGGGTAAAACTAGACTAAAAAACCAACCTCGTCACATGTCCAGGTAAAGACGGCTCAGGGGCAGTCTGATGAATGCTACCCTTTTCCTAATTGCAACAAAACTCACAACAAAAGCTTAGGCACACTGCTGCTACCACTGCTATGTAAGATCCATATGCTTTCTTGTGCTGCAGTCTAGCCATCCTATTGCCGTCCCTCCATGCCACATCTGGTAAGTTGCTTGGCAGTGCTTGGTCCAGCGCAGCAGAAGATATATGCTGTGAACCGCAACAGCATCTACAATAGGTGTTGGGACAGACCATCCAGCGGGACTTGCAGCCACTGGTGGGCCATGAAGAGGAAGCAATTTGGCTTGCTTTGTACACTGACTACGCTAATGGCCTTAGCTCCACCTCTGGTCCAGGTTCCAAGCCATCCAGCCAAAGCCACACTGAGCTGGCAGACTGGTTGTATTCCTGCGTGCCAATGAAACCATGCATAAGCTTTAGGGACGGCACCCCCTACCTCTTGGGTCATAAACTGAGTCATATAGACCGTCCAACTACCCAACACCACATGCACAAACAGTTTCTTAACCCTGATGGTAACCCCATCCATAGCTGTTTTGGTCTGACAAAGTGATTTTACAGATTATCCAGTTCATGCCAGTGAATTATTATGCCTGGACACCGATATGAGAACTCTCACATCATTCTTGCACTGTGCTGGCTGGACTGAGCTGCAGGTCTCTGATTGCTGATATGCAGTTATACACCCAGTCTGCCAGCTTGAAGGTGGGCCTCCGGTTTTCTGTACAAATCTGGCTCTGGCACCCCAAATTCCACTGCTCTGACCCAGATCCAGCCCGGTTTCCCGGAATTTGTCGGATTCCGGCCATTTTTGCCGGTTTCCTGGAGTTGTTTAGTGAAAAATCATCACATCTTGATGAGCAATACCTCATTAATTAGCCTGAAGTTTTCTGAGTTCAGCCATGTACTTAACTAAGCCGTAATGATTTCATTTGATGTGTCGCTGGCGATTCTTTGTCAAAAAAAACAATCAGACAAGCACGCAACACGTTTGACTCCGGTGAAATCTTACACCTTAGTCTATTTCAGTGCTCCTTAAATGCGCAAGAATCACAGCTTTATAATGGTACCATTCAGCTGTGTTATCTTCCAGTATCTGGCCCATCGCTGGCCAATCCTTCTCAAAAAATAATCCCCCAGGTGCGCTCATGTCCCTGCAGTTTCACTGAGGCAGTTTCAGGCTCTGGAAACAGTTGCATCACACTCAGGGGGTCTGAAAACCTCTGTTTAATTCAGTACCTAACTCATAGCTGTCCCAGATCATATTGAACTTGTAGCTGGTACCCAGTGTTTCCTCCCCAACCCCTGTTTCAGACCTGCACCACCAGTACATGTTATTTCCCCCCTTTTACCTATAGTTTTACACATGCGTACTATGGTAATCAACTCCCCTGAGTCCACTGAGATCGTCAGAAAAGTCTGAAACTGCCTGGATCAGGCTGTACAGCATGATCTTTGGTGATTTTGGCCTCCCCTGAGACATTTCCCCCCAGTTCACCCACTTCACATGATCCAAAAGGTCTGACATTTTGTACATGAGCTCTTCTAACATGTATCTACTGGATCGCATGCAGGGAGAGAACATACTATGGCTGGGTCCCTTAGCGCTTTTTCAGGTTCCTGGATTTCAAACATAGTAATTGCCCAATTACTCATGGAGTTGTTTTTTCCTCATCATATAATGACTCTATGAGAAAGTGCGCATCCAGGAAGCCCAAGACCATGCAATTTGGTGGAAAAATGAAGCAGTCAGTATGTCTGTAGCTGCCCCTGATTATCCTCTGATTGTATCTTGGCTGTATCTCAGTCAATAAATTTATTGAGAACAAGTGTTATATACCCAAAAAAAAGCTGAAAACTTTGAGCATCTAGCAATATGTATCTTAAGTAATTGTGGCAGTGTTTGCCAAATTTTGCCAGTTTCTGCCAAATTCTGGGCCGGATTTGACCATTTTTGGTCAGCGGGAATGCCGAATTTTGGTGTCTTCTGGCAAGACAGGTGCCAGAATTTGACAATCCTAAAACTGGGGGCCCTGCCCTACCTTGGGGAACAGGAGTATTCAACCCTGGGGTAATGCAGTATTTGCCCCCATGAGAGAACTCTTTGGCTTCTGACAAGAATTGTATTTGTTATGTATGACCCACATAACAGTCATAACGTCATGTACTAATAAAGCCATGATTTATAACATTTCACCCAAAGGTAAACAAAGCACCTTTGGGGTCACGTGACATTACTATAACATAACCGGTGGTTACCTTAAGTTGCTCCAGGTAATCTCTCCCTACGTAACTTGGAGCAAGGAGCAAGTTGTCACGTGACCACATTGCATGACCTAATCACATGACTCTACGACTAAGCACAGCTCTTATAAGATTTGGAGCCGCAACAACCCTTGCATGACTTATGTAACCCTCATAGCCACATCAAGTCACATGACCTTGCTGCGGACTGCAGAAGGGAATGACTCAGTGACTAGCCATGAGTACATAAAGGAGTAGAGCAGGGCTGAAGAGCCTCAGCTTGCTTTATCTTGTCAACCACAGGGACCAACATACAACTGTAGAATGGACATTGCACAATAGATAAAAGCATAACAACAAAACATAGCCACTACTTAAGGGAACGACAACAGAGACAGCGAGACAGAAAGACAGTAAAGAAGGGGTCTTGACATTATAAAGCAAGCTTCACACTTAACTAGTGGCGTAACAGATCCTTTGCACAGGTATCAAGGGCTGAGTACAAAGGAGAAGCAGTTAACTTCTGTGATCCATAAGACAACAATCGGAAACTATGTCACAGCAGAAACCCGCGTCACAACCAACGATCAGGTTGATGAGCAGGGCAGCACCAACAGGAGCAGCAAGAAATTTAAAACCCCCCCTACTAGGAGACCAGTCCAACCCAAATCTCCCAGCAATGCCAGGTGCAATGCCACCAGGCGATATAACCTTACAACACCCCATTCCCTGGAGGGATACAACCCTTGTCAACATTATGCCTCCCCCTTTAAGGACCTTCATACCTAAAGCCTTTGGGCCAAGGCAGCCTGAAGACAATGAATCATTAGACAAAATAGAAGATATGACTAAAGTAATGCACCAGCAAGGGGCCCAACTACCAGCGCTAAATTGGCTGGCTCCCTCCAACCCACCAAACCCAATGGGAAGTGCACCAATCCCAGGAACATTATCCCTGACTAAGCCAAACCTGGTTCAGATCATCACAACCACCCTGTGCGGGGGATTAGGGGACTTGAAAAGGGGAATGCTAACAGAGATCCAAAGGAATTCTACAGCTATAAAACAATGCCTGAACTTAATCAAAGCGCAAGACATGAAAGTGGACAAGACCCTCAAGGCCAGTGAGGGAGCACATAACAACTCCTACCACACCTATATTAAGGTCAGAACAATTGAAAAAGATGTAAAGACCCTGGCTAAGTCGATTAAGGGAATCATTGCGTCTACTGTGCGGGTGCTAATTGTACCCACATGGTGCTTGCACTTTGTGACAAAAAATGAAGAAATTGTTAACCACAAGACAGAAATTGTGCCGTGACAAAAAGTTGACTTACCCACAGAGTGAAGCCGAGAGCTGAAGGAAGGTACTCAAAGGTAGTGGTTTTGAAGAAAACTTACGTTGCTCTAGTCTTGAGTTGAGCCTTGAGGCTGAGGCAATAAGTAACCAAAACCTCTCCCTTTTGTGTCACTTTCTTGCCCTCTCCTGTCTCTATGTGGCCTCTAATCAAAAGCTTGCTTTTTTGAACACTCTTGCTCACTTGATTCACTCACTTTGTTTTGGTTAGACTACCCCTACTAATATGAATCGCATTACCTCATATTTATCTGTTGCTAAGCCTGAGGAGGCTGCTGAGCAAGCATCCCAAGGATTTGAGGAGATTTGGCATGCTGCTTGTTGAGAAAAGGCCTGGAAGGACATAGCCACAGCAGCTCAATCTGAGTGTGCCTGCCAAAGCGCTGCCGAGTGTCAACAGCAGAGACGCCTCCAAGTCAAGGAAGGTGAGGCATGGATTGGGCTACAAGATCACAAAACT
Source organism: Ceratobasidium sp. 392 (assembly GCA_019677385.1). Lineage (NCBI taxonomy): Eukaryota > Fungi > Basidiomycota > Agaricomycetes > Cantharellales > Ceratobasidiaceae > Ceratobasidium > Ceratobasidium sp. 392. The sequence continues at coordinate 28,598 of WSLO01000109.1, forward strand.
CTTTGGAAAGTTAAGGTACTTTAGTTTTCTACTCATTTGTACTTTGTGCTTACAGATTTTAATAGCCTATGAAACTCCAAGCACCCTCACCTGATCCCCTTGTCACCAATCCATCCAATACCGACACCTCCAATCCACCCAAATCCTCCAAGTGCCGTGCTCCTCAAACCAACAGGTATGAACCAACATGCTGGGATTTATAGAGCGAGCTGCCTGGTTGCCCAAATTCTCACCACAAGCCATTGTCTGAGAGCTTCAGCTTGGTTTGAGCAGCACTCTCTTCAAGACTGTTATATTTCAGCTTTTCTCGATTAAGGTTGTTGGCTGCCTTGTCGTAGTTGACAGGGATCAGCTGAATAGTAACAAAAGAAGGAGGGTATCCTAAAGGGTCTAAGATACAATGTGCAGAGAGTCTGTTAGAGTTTGTTCTCTCAAGCGTACACAGCAATTAAGATGTCTACGGTCAAGGTCAGTCGTTACAGATATACTATGAGTGGGACGAGACTGAGTCAAGTCTGTCTAGTCTTGGTGACAGGGCACACTTCCGCAAAGCGCTGAAGATGCTAAAGTTGATAGGAAGTCAAACTCCCTAAGTGTGCTATGGAGCATCAAGCTTACCCGGGAATGCTAGGTCCTTACTTGGAATACCTAGTGACACTTATATGGGGATGCTTAAACTAAGGAGTCTAGGTTGTAGGTTGCTTATGGCAGCGTGGCTAAGGGTCTTGCTCAAGAAGAGATGAGCTAGGCTCAAGTCCGGTCACACTGTAAGTGGATTGGTTAAAGGATGTAAAGAAGGATGATATTCCATGCCCTTGGAGGGGCGCTTTACATACATGTGAGAAGATGGTCTGTGCACATGATGACAAAAGCTACAGGATCACAACAGAGACTTGTAACTATGGAGATGCATATCCTGAACTACTGTTGCTAGGTAACCATGGATGGTTGCAGTGTTGCTAGGGATATGAAGGTACTATACTGTTGCTATGGAAGTGAGATCATTGTTGCTAGGGAACAATGGTACCATAGCAACAATGTCATAGCAACAAGGAATTCATGGAGACATCATTATCCAGAGGTGATGACACCTAAAGGGTATGAACCACAACAACAAAGATGGATTTGTAATCACAGCAAGGTCAAATGACCAACTATTGTAACAAAACAACTGTAACAGGGATCACCTGACGCCCGTTACCAATACAACCTCCTCTGGGTGATACAAGGAGGAACAAACGGTTAAGCTCTGGCCTGTAATGTGGAGAATTGTCACAAAGACCCTTGATTGAGGCACAGTGGGTGCATGGATCAACAAAGACCATACCAGGTGGAGCCTGGCTGTGCTGGACCAAGTTGCTCATGATGCAGAAGGTGGAACACCCTGAGTCCTGATCAAACAGCTTGGTCGTCCCCAGCTTTTAGTGAGTTCACAAAGCATGTGTCTAAATAAATAGCCATCTAACCTTATGAATCAGCTTCCAATGGTTGTAACATCTATAGTGACTCTCTTGACTGTGATCCATGCTGCTGGAACCCTGATCACTTGTGCTGTTGCTCAGAGCATGGTTCTAGCTTTTGTTTGGACTGATGCCCCTGACCTATTTACTGATCCAAAATTCAAATGCTCTGATACTTTTGTCCAAGACTTGCTTCATGACAAACTGGCATGGTCTTGGTGAGCAACAACGCAGGCAGCTCAGAAACTCCCGGATGACTGGCTCCAGCAGTGCACAGACTTTGGCTGCTGTCTCCTGTGGTGCATTACCCTCAACAATGTTCCTCCCGAGCTTGTTATCAATGCTGATCAGACTGGGGTGTGCTTCCTTGGTACCAGGGACTGGACATGGGATGTTCATGGCGCGTCACAGGTTGCTGCTGTCAGTAAGGGTGAGAAGCGCCAGTTCACTCTGATGGTGGCTATAGCTTCTTCCAGGGCAATGTTGCTGTTTCAAGCAATCTACAAAGGGAAGACTGAGAACTCCCTCCCATCTAAATGTGCTCAAAAGGATGGTGAGGAAGCAGGGTTTTTGTTTACTCCAGGTGGAGACAAGCACTGGAGCACCCTACCAGCTATGAAGACGGTACAGATTTTTGTCTTTCTGACTGTATGCATAGAGTCTAACCCTGCAATTCTAGTGGGTTAATAAGTGAGTTGCTGTTTACGCCAATCATGTTATGGATACTAACATTATTGCATTAGAGTCTAAACTTGCAATTTACCTATCTCCTGATTTAGTCCCGCTTTTCTGTATTTTTGATGCGTTGGATTTACTATTATTTGTAGCTCTATAAATAGTACAAAATCCTATCTCCCTTTACGCCTTTATTTCATATTTCTAGCTTAAGAACTCGTTGAGATATGCAGCATACAACTTAAGCGCCCATAAGTTGATTTGATTACTAACTTGTTTCGCTCATAGTTCCATAACGGCTTAAGCTATCGCTTAGCTGTCTTTTGCGTAAGATACCTCGGCAATGCGCGCACCCGATCGCCGAGTTACTAAGCAATCCATCAAGGCTTCGCCGAGATGTGTCCGGTGGCAACAGATTGATCTGATTGGACGATAAATCAGATCGATCTCACCATCCATCATCTCCGCCTTCTAATTGGTTCATTAGAAGCTTCTATGACTCATGATAGCTAAGATCACACCACATGTATATAGTACAATATCTCAATATAATTTCCGACCAATGGCATCGCAGGGATCCATCATACT
>WSLO01000110.1:19093-31226 GCA_019677385.1 Ceratobasidium sp. 392
TCTGTTTCGCGAGAGGTCCCAAGAACCACACTCATATATCAGCCTTCTTCGCCGAGGTGTACTTGGTACGCGCCCCCTCTTTCCGCTATGGCTCACAACGTGGACCACTCGATTATGTCTCTTTCGCCCGCTCCCCAAGATATGCATCAATATGACCCATATGAAGATACTAAAGACGAGTACAAGGAGGAACAAACACCTGCCGCAGCGAACGCTACGAAATCGAGTGCGTTGTCGACCCTCCAGAGCATATATTTTGGTATTTCGGGCATGCTTGGGTTTGGAGAAAGGTTCAGTTTACTCTTCTGTAAGTGCGATCCTGTTGTTTGTTGTTTATCTACACTTACTCTGTTTGGTCAAGTTGTCCTTTTTGGGGGCGCTCTGTTTGGATTTTGTCTTGCTCGAGTTATCATGATGATTCCATCCAACGTTGAAACGATGACAGTCCCTGGTACGTACGAAATATTGTTTACAAGATTTCTACCTAGTCTTATTATGTTTCAGGCGAATGGTACTGGTACCGCGAATCCCTTTACAAACGATGCATATTCATTCACATCTACCTTAACATAAGTACGTTACCGTCTACCGGCCACTGAAAGTATACTCATTTAGTGCAAATAGTTGCAGGGATTTTCGCTGTCTTTCAGTTCATCCCTATGATTCGTCGTGTGAGCTAGCTATGCAGTAAACCCTCGATGCCAGCAGTTATAGCCTGACTACTTTCTTGGCAACAGCGGAAGATTATCCTCCATCGCATCAACGGCTACTTTGTCTTAACTACTCTGCTACCGGCCACTATTGCTGGCTCGATTGTAGCGCGTAGGTCATTCGGAGGAGAGCTGAATTCGCAGGCCGCCTTTTACGTCTTAGGATCAATGATTGGATTTGCGGCATTCATGGGCATCTCCAACGTTCGGAGAACCCGGAAACATCGTAAATGGATGCTTCGTAAGAGCACAAGGCGTGTACATGCAGGCAGAACGCTGAAACACTATTTGAACAGGTACTGTCGCATATACCTCGAGTGCTATCACCGGTCGTATTCTCGCAATTATGACGAGAGCTGTCATCTCCGTTAGCGCACCTTATTATGCAGTATGCTTCACCTCTATTTGCCTTGCTCGGCTCGGTGAATTATAACACACTGAGTTGGCCACTTTTTAGGTATGGACGTGCGACGAAGTCTCGTTCCTCCTGAAAAATACATCTACGGCAACGTCCATGTTCCCTGCTTGTGCCATATCGGAGGGAGCCGATCCCAAATCGGTCTATGTCACGGTCCATGCATCCATCCACAAAGACCCGATTAATTTTGGCTCGGCGCAACGGGTGTCTTTTGGTAAGCCTGGTTCTGATTTTCCCGGTCACGCATTGCCGTTCATAGAGTAACGGGGGTTTCTTGAACAGGAATGGCACTGTGGCTGGCGATATTAATACATGCGGTTGCGGTCGAAATATATGTAAGCCGGTGGTGCCTATTTTTCAGACGGCTTAGAATTCACTCTACTGTTCCAACAGATACGAGGAACGGAGTCATACCAGTGGCCGTCCCGCTCGCTCGAAGCAGTGAACCGCCGTGATGAAGAAAACCATGGTAAATCTTAGTGCTCTTACCTGAGCGGCCCCCAAGACCGGACTCCGAGGTAGTCGTAATTTCCACCTGTACTTTATTTCATGAAATGTTACTGTGATCTCCAATTGCGCTCTAGTGTCCGACTATCGCGGCGCACGGCTTGCAATAGGTGGGAGTAAATCGTTCGGAAGTTTGCGATCTCTCGATGCCCGACGATTAGATGACGATTCGCTAAGCCAAGGCTTGCCCCGATTCGCCGAATCCAATGGATGGGTAGATCACAGAGACGAGTTTGATATTTCTCATGATCTACGAGGTGAAATACAATACTTTTGTTTTGTGATTCTAGCCATTTCATGCGTCGGGGAGATTTGTGGCACCTTTTTCATCCCAAGAGGGGCCAGCGCTAGTTGCTCGGAATCGACCGCGTGACTTGGTGGATATTCGTCTTAACCACTTTCGCCACCTTTGGACTTTCTACTGGTTTACACCTCCTTATCTTGGATTTCTGCAGCACGAGGTACTAGAATATTTGTCTTATGTGATTCGGGTGGTACTCAATACCATAATGGCCCCGCTGAACCTTGCCTGGATGGTGTTCAAACCTTGGCTCGGGGGTAATATCAAAACACGCGGTGTCTATTGCTCTCAACATGGACAACTTTCACTCAGTGAAATAGTGATAGTGTTGCACCGCTACAAATGGTTCGGTTGACTACAATCTGGGATGTCTCTTTGAGAGCATCACATTTACAGAAGGAGTAACGGTACCCTGTCATCACGATCTCGCGGTAGATTGCAGCTACAGGAAACTGTTCATACTTTCTTAGTATGAAGCTCTGCGCATATCGCCTTTCGATCACGGGCATGGAACGGAGGAAGGTTTTGCACGCAAGTTCCTAATCTATGCTAGTATAATTGTCTGGAACTCTCCCGCCACCAAATCGCGGGAACGTCCATGAATAACCGGAGCATCTGGGAGCGGTGCCCATAACGGTGGTATTTCCACTTGCTTGCCGGAAAAAGGCGCTGGTACAAACCTAACAACTTGCCACTTGAATGCCTTTACCCCTATAAAAAGACGTCCCCTTCCTAGTATTCGACATACTCGTAGCAGAAGTCCCCTCTCCAGTTTGAGCACCATGTCCCTCTCTTATCGCTCTTCTGACTCTCATACCGACACCGCTGATTCTAAATCCGTCGTGGCGAGTAATACACCGCTCGAAGCCCAACACAACGATCAACCAAAACGCTTCAAATGGACTTACCGCCAGCTCTCGACAAAGCTGGGCTTCAAGGAGCGCTTCAGCCTTGCGTTCTGTAAGTTCTGGCTGCTTATACAAGCCGATGTGAGTTGATACCAATCTATCTGTTTGGCAAGTCGTACTTTTTGGTGGCGCCCTGTTTGGGTTCTGCATGAGCAGACTCATGATGTTAGCACCATCTAATGTTATAACGAAGACGGTTCCAGGTAAGCTTGATGTTGCTTCATGAATGAACGAGGGTTAACCGCCCTTCTTTCGTAGGAGAATGGTACTGGTATAGACAGGCGTTATACAAGCCCAATATCTTCATGCACATTTACATGAGTATTGGTGAGTATTCGCCCATGTTAGACAAAAATAATCTAATGCATAGTGTTGTTCTTTAGTGGGTGGGACACTTGCCGTTTTTCAGTTCATTCCGGTTATCCGCCGCGTGAGTCCAGCGATTTTGAATACCAAAATTTCATCTGAAAGCAACTATGATGCAGCGCAGGATGATTTTGCACCGAATTAATGGCTACATTGTATTCTTCACATTAATACCTGGGAGCGTCGCCGGCTCTATTGTAGCCCGTCGTGCTTTCGGTGGTGATCTGAATTCGGAGACCGCATATTACACGCTAGGCTTCATGATTGGACCAGCTGGTATGCTCGGTGTCTACTTTGCTCGAGTAAACACTGCGTTGCACAGAGAGTGGATGCTTCGTAAGTAGGATGTATGCTAGGGCGATGTACACTGGTGCTAACACATCGACCGAATAGGCACTATGTCTTACTCTGGCAGTGTTATTACGGCTCGAATCATCACAATCATGGCTCGTGCTATTATTTCAGCTATAGGTACCTATTATGCGGTATGTGTTGTTCGAGCGCTTGTCCGATGTCTCGCAGCATATTCCAGATATGTTTCTAGATGTGGAGATGTGACGAGATCACATTTTTGGTCGAGGACCCTCGTATCATCCAGGACTCTTTCCCAGTATGCGTTAACGCCACTCGTCCTAAACGGACATTTGTCCCGGTACACGCCTCCATCCACGAAACCCCTATCAATTTTGGGTCAACTTATCGTATTGTGTTTGGTACGTGACCCAGCTATCGGGTATATGTCTGTGTATATTTATCTGACGGTGATCTCGACTTGCCTCAGGCATGACCCTGTGGCTAGCTATTTTAATTCACCTTGCGGGCACAGAGCTATATGTGAGATATTCCGTAACACTTCTTGTCCACGATGTAACTGACATAAGCTGCGTAGATCTACCTCACCAAATCATACACTAAGCCGGCCCAAGCCCCTGTGGACAGTTCTTCCGAAAGCGAGAAAGTTTAAGTGTTGTGAGAGCTATCGTGATATGGTGTATGGTGATTGTTGAAACCCCTTAAATAATGGTGAATTTTTGCATAAGATGAAATGAAACAAAAGTATACACGATACATCGGCTTGGCGTCAATCTGTTTTAGTTCATTTCTGTATCACCATCCCTCTGTTCAGTCTTAGATGCTGAGTTGACAAGCTCCCGGCGAATCTCAGGCCCTATTTGCGCGTGCGGACGGACTCGTATTACGTCCAGTAATGCGTCCTTCTGCTCTGGTGACAAATCTGAGGCGTACCTGTGTGCAGAGTTGAGCACAGGCCTTAAAGCAACATATGCTACTTACCTCTGGCAAAAGACAAGTAGACTTTGGTGCCATAGGACTGGCAATTTGTCTCCGTCCGCTCGGGAGCCTTTGTATGAATTGGCTATCCGGATAAAATGAAAGACCAACCCATCCACCACCTTGTATGGAAGTGCGTATTTTTTATCCTAAGAAGTCGTTAGCCGGGACCTTGGCGCGAGTAATTACACTTACGAGAAGAATCCTGATGAATAAGGAATTTGGGCCAGAGTAATCCATGCTCGCAAGGCGGAGGAGGGCAGCGGCAGAATGCAGGTTTGGAACGCTAACTTTCATCACAACAGACGCAACGATGGCAGCCTCTTTGAGTGTACATCCCGTCTAAAAGCACATGTCAGCGTGCGAATATACGATAACAAGCTCGATAGAACCAACTTCGCATAGTGGAAAGACAATGCCCTTGAAGAAAGCGGCAGGCTTGTATACCGCCTTCTTCAATGCGTCGTATAAGTGTACGTTCAGTTTACCATTGATACGGATATCATCTCGCACGGCCTCGAGCAGAACGCCTTCCAAGTAATGTCGGACCGACTCGGGTTTAAGATTAGAGACGAGCATTCGGGTTGCTGCATAATGCGCGTGTGCTATAAAAACCGTTAGTCCGGATGTATGCATACAGTTTTCAAAAGATCCTACATGTCCATTCATGAGGCTTTGTGAGTGCGAGAAGCCGTGCCCACTGAGGAAGAGATGGTAAGACTTTGAAGGGCTTTGGGAGCTGTCCGACTGTGGGTCAGCAATCTGTACCCCGGTTTCAACAGGATACCCACTGGTCCAGACTTGTAATGATTCAAAAGCTGGCCAACTCTGCGCATGTAAGTATTCGCTTATCTGTCCGATAAGCAGCTTACTTTGTGTATACCTCGACAACCTTTGGGTTCAGCCCCTCTGCTGGGTTGGGTGGGCCGTCTGCGCAACGAGCGTTACTTGTCAAGGGTCTAAACGGGCTCGATGTTTATACACAGACCTTGGCGAGTTTCGGTTGTCGTTGAGATTCGAACTTTCTTGGCCCCTGTTCCTTCGGGGCTGGAGTCTGCTGCATTTAATTTTTCCATGATCATGTCGGCAAGAGTTTTTCTTGTCTCGATGTTGGAGGGCATAAGTGCATCTAGCGCGGTCATATCTTCTGGGTCTATTTCCTGGGGCGTTTAATAGCATCAGTGGACAGCGCCATCTTATACATATGCCAACGTACTAACTCCTCATACTCTTCTTCCGGATACTCATCCTCGTCCTCCTCGTCACTGTTATCGGAGTCCGGAGCACGACCGACCCTTAAAGGATTTAGCGAATGATTGCTGATAGCCTCTCGTTCTTCGTCACTTTCTTCCTCCAAGTCGTCACCGTCTACCAAGTCCAACTCTTCTTGTTGGACTTTTGCAAGATCGAAGATAGCGCGGGAGGATTTTGCGTCTAGTACCACCTACGGAGACTATAGTTTGCTTCAAGCAGAGGTGAATCCACTTACATCCAGCTCGTTCTCATCCTCGTCCTGACGCTTCTTCCCCCGCTTGCCTGTGCTGGCAATTCGGCCAAACTTGGAGTAGGTCTCGTCTTCACCGAGTTGAACGTGTAGCGGATCATGTCGAGCCTTTCCTTTGGAAGAAGAAGATACTCGAGGCATAGTTTGCGTAGATCGGTATAGACAAGGCTGGCAAACGGTCGAAGTATGAATGATAATTTGAAAATGAAATATTTCTTGATTGGCATATATTGCAAATTCAATCGATGGTACACATGGCTACATAGACGATAACAAGGTTGACTGATGTCACTACTCTCCTCAGTACTTCACCAACGAATATGGCTTCGAAGAGATTGAAGCTATTCCAGGTGATATTAGTGGTATTTGCTAAGTGTGTGGCTGGAACTTCTGTACTAGTACTGCTATTGAACTCGACTTGCAGCTTGTTTACCACCGGCATCATATTCGGGTTTGCAGGTGTGTATTAGCAGTCGTTGAAAATTACTCAGTGGTTGAGGCCCACGCTTCCGCAATTTCAATAGCATTAAAGCCTGTGCTTATCCGTAAAGGTGGAGTTTTTTGTCGCTGGTCAGGAAAGCATTGAATTCAACACTGCAGCCATGTAACACCTAGGTGTCTATTACGAACTATGCCGAGACAATGAGACAGCTCTCCTTCAAAGTCTACACTCTTGTGAACAGCAGGCAAGTCAATATCCTTTCCTTCTTCTCAATACTCACGTCTAAACCTGAAGGAACTTCGCCTCAACGATATATTCGTCACTTCAGTGGCAGTAGCCAACGTCCGTCTAACATCCCTCATAGGGTAGCTGTATCTTATCTATCTCTAGGTGGCTTCTCTGCCGGCTGGGGCTATTTTGGACCGTATAGGGCCAACACGAACCAGTATAGTTGGTGCTATGTTATTTGGGCTGGGAAACTTGGTTTTTGGAAGCGGTAGATTGTCCGGGCCTATAGGTGAGATATGGACAATGTTCAACTCCACGAAAAAGATCCGACGTAAATGCACTGAATCTCTCTTAGCCTTTGACGGATATTTTACTGGATTTATCCTAATTGCTATTGGTAGCCCGCTGATATTCCTCTCTAGCTTCCATATTAGCAACTCGTTTCCTCGCCGTTCCGGGCTTATATTGAGTTGTATCATGGCGGGTTTCAACGCCAGCAGTATAACCTATGCCTTTTATAATTGGATAGACCAAAAGTAAGTACCGAAACGCATGTCCTTCTGCTACAAGTTCACGGGTTTAATTATCCATTTATTAGAACGTCTGGAGTTCCAATTCGAACATGGTTCTGGTGCTACACTATCATTCCTGCGTTGTACGTCTTATCTATGATGATTTAGACGAGGGTATATGCTTATTTTCTACGCTTATTTTGCAGATTCATTACTTTGCAAGGAGTGTTTGGACCTAAGGCAGCATACGTACATCAAGGTGAACACATACCAGATGAAGCAGCAGCAATCAATGTGTCAACAGCTGCCTACGGTGCAACTTCAACTGAGAGTCGGTCTACAAATGCGAGAAGCGATTCTCTTACACGAACGCAAAACGCCACTCGCAAAGATAATTTTGTAGGCGTGCTGTCAAACCGCTCTGCAGTTGGACAAATTTTGAGCCGTCACTTTTGGTAAGAACGTACAGGCATCGTAGTCTGCCTACGGTACTGACATTTGTTTCAGGGTTCTTCTCTTATTCTTCTCAGTTTATGCGTGAGCCCACTTAAAAACAACCAGCGACCGCTCATAATTTATACGATACCGGCGCCAAACAGCGATCGTATCAACTGGCTAATTCAGACTGCGTCTGAGCAGCTCCTATTCTATCTACACGACACAACGTTGGCCAGCAAGACGGTGACTAAGTTCACTCTGTTACTCCCGCTTGGAGGTATAATTGGTGCGTTTTTGATTTTCTTATGGTAGTAATAGGTTGACCGTCCTCCCTTCTCCCTGTCCCCAGGCGTCCCAATGTTTGGGTGGTTGCTGGACAGCCGAACTGTTTTTGATGCTTCACTGGTGATCATGCTCGGAGGGCTCATATACGGAATTTTGGGCATGATACACTCTACGGTTGCTCAAGTTGCCTCCATTTCAATATTTGTGGTTCTCAGGCCTCTTCTCTACGTCTTTGGTGAGAGCGCTAAATCTATGTTTCTATGGCCAGCACTGACCCATGCTACTGGATAGTTGGAGATTATTGTGGGAAGTATGTGCACAACTACTGAGTTAAATTCGACTCTGCTCACCTCCCGCCCTGTTATGTAGAGCCTTTGGGTTTCAAACATTTGGCAGGATCTACGGTGTGTAACTTTTGTTTCGTTCTTCGATGTGTTTGAGTTGAAATGGCTACACGTAGGGCTAACCAACACTCTGGTTGGACTATTGGGCCTGGTACTGAGCCCTATTGATCGTTTAGTCAAGGGCCCGCTTGATGGTAATTACAGTATTGTCAATGGTGCTGGACTAGCCATTGGCTTCGTTACCTCTGCCCTGATCAGTTGGAGTATTCGTGCCAGCTCGAAGCCTAGACAGCGAGCTACGTGATGTACAATCTTCACTGTAAATTGTCGTGACATAATTTGTTTTATGTGTTGCGGTTTCTTAAACTATCATTTCGTGCTTCTTGGTAAGCGCCAGAGACTATTTCCAATCGTTTTTTTGGAACCCGATTTCTGGTTGACTGCCACCACCACTACGTCTGTTCCTCCGCTCCGCTCACCATGCCCAGAGAGAACAGAAAGCGAGGGAAGAAGAGAAAGGCAAATTTCGAGCAAGATGACTCGTCTGTGCACAATGCCTCACCTCAAATTGAACCGGACCAGTCCCAGCCCGTGTGGATGCATACTAATGACGAATCCAGCCTGGATGCGCCATTTGGATATGTGGACCCAGATGTGAAAGCGTATTTTCGAACAATCGATTCCAAGATTCAAGAGTGGCAATCTCAGGGCTACACGCACGGCGGCGAGGAGGATGGGGGTAATACTAACGAAGGTGGGTATTTGTACCGTTAATTTAGTCAGACTAACAAATTTACTAAAGACATTTCTACTAGATAAGCGAATGTTCCTTATAGCGGCTCTTTCCGAGTCCTCAGGAAAAGAGAAACAGCTTGCTACGGATCCTGATTGTGCAATCATAATGGAACGAATGTTACACTCGATGGATGATTTCGTTAAACGCATATTTGCAGACCGGTTGTGTGACTCGTAAGCAGGCCGTCATAACGTGTGGTAGCTACTCATACATATTTAAGATATGTTCAACTGGCACAACACCGCTTTGGTTCGCACGTTTGTCAGACCCTGTTTGAGGTCTCCGCCTCAACGATCTCTCGGGAGGTCAGTTATGCGCTCTGAATCGTCGGTCGACCATACGCTCAAGTTTAGTCAACAGACACAAGGCCGGATTGCAAAGTCCGCCGATGCTGAAGCCGAAACTGGTGTGCTACGTACAATGACCGAGCTTGTACTAGCAATCAGCGAGGCGAGTCAACTCAACTTATACGACGAAGTGTCACTAATAGACATACGCTGTGCAGGAAATTCTTCCCTTCTTGCCTCAACTTATTCTCAATCCATTTGGAGCGCACGTTGTACTGTCGCTTTTATTGCTGTTCTCTCCGACTATTGCCCAATCTGTCGATTCTGCAAAACCTTCCACATCGCTGGTAAGATCCAAGAAAAGCGCGGCGTACAAGTCACGACAAGGATCTATGAGATCGATTCTGGACTCAGGGATTGAACGGAACAGTACTACGGCCGTTCCTTCGGCTTTCGAGGAAATCTCAAGTCGGTTCGTAGATACCTTGAGAGATGCAGTGGACGCCAATGAGGTCCGGGCCCTTGCTGCAGACAAGGTTGCCAACCCGGTTCTTCAGGTACGAGTGATTATAGGAATCATTGGCTTGTATTGAAACTGTCTACTCACAGGCATTGATTGAACTAGAGGCTAAGCAAGGCAAATCTGCCTCGTCTGGCTCACTAATGGACAGTGTGCTGATGGGTGCTATTTCATCCCTTCGTAAGCTGGTGGCATGGGTTCTAAATCATAGTGTTACTCAGATCGTTTGCAGGTCGCAATGAGCAACTGGAGCATTCAAGTTATGTAGAAACTCTTCTCCGCGACCCCACAGCCTCTCACTTATTCGAAACGCTCGTTCGACACGCGCCCGAACAGACTTTCCGGACTTTATGGAGCCTGTACTTTAAAAACAAGCTGACCAAGCTAAGCTCCCACCCTGTCGCAAATTTTGTGGTTGGAAAGGCCGTCTTGATACTAGACACGGAGATGCTTCTGGAAGCGATACAAGAGGTTGACGGGGTTGCCTCCAAGCTGATCAAGACAGCAAGAACTGGTGTACTGAAATCACTGGTAGAGCGTGCGGCAATTCTTCAAGCGCACCAGGACACTATAAGCAAAGTAAGCCCAAGAACAGAACTCACCCCTAACCTTGCTAATTCATATACAGAGCATTTCCCAAGCGGTTGGCATCGATAATGCCCAAGTTCAACTCTTTGTCCCATGTTTGTTAACTTTGAGAACGGCAAAAGTAGGTGTCCTTATGCACTCATATATCATCGATGTCTTATAGAGCAATAGGTTTATATGAAAAGCACGAGCTTAGAAGGTGACCAGCAAACCGAAGATGCCTCAAATGTAGCCCCTTCTGATTCCGCTGAGCCAACCGTCCAAGGCGCTGTCCTCGTACAGTCTATGCTCCGACTTTCGGAACCACACAATCAAATAGCCGTACGAAGGTTAGATATACTTAAACCCCTCTAGGCTGCCAATGCTTAACGGAAACGCCTAGCATACAAGCCCAAGGAGTAGAGAAACTCATTGAGATGTCTCGCGATCCTATCAGCTCACGCGTCTTGGATGTTTTCCTGGAGTCTCCTTCTGTGCAGACCCGTGACAAACGAAGCTTTCTCATGAGTCTTATAGGACATTATCACACCCTCGTTGATGATCGCATCGGGAGTCGAGTAGGAGATAGGTGTTGGCAGTGCGCGGATCCATATCTAAAGGTTGTGGTTTTAAGCTCGCATATAGGCTTTCATGAGTAGCTAATGGTTAAAATTTATAGGAAAGGATTGCTAAATCTATTCTACCGTACGAGCACACCCTCTCTGCATCGTATTACGGGAAGTATTTTGCGCGGAACCTCCACCTTACTATGCTAAAACGGGATCCCGTCGCATGGAGGGACCTGCAGCGAAACCAAAAGGCTGCCACGATGAAAGCGATATCCACTCCGACTGCTCAAGTTACTATCATAACAAACTCCGCATCTTTGCAAGATAACACAGCTGACAACCAAAAGAAACGGAAGCGGCCGGCCACAGACTTGGACGAGATCGATCTACTGTTCTCTGAAGCACATATACCCAAGACTTCTACCGTCAAAGAAACGTATCCTACCCAGAAAAACATTCCCGATGTACCGCCTCTACACAATCGTTCGGTAGATGCTGAATTGGGAGAGGTATTAGGGGCGATCAAAAAGGTATCCAAAAAGGAAGGACTACGCAAAAGTAAGAAGCCCTAGTGTCCCTACTACTTTAATTTCTTGTTTCTACTGCGTCTTGTGTTTCACTGTGTAAACCGTTTGTCTCGCTTAAGCTGTACGTTGTGTGTACAATGAAGCACGTTTTTACCTGGCAAGTTTGCTGGAAGTTTCGAGACGCCCGGCGCTTACATGGTCAGCGGCCTCATTTAAGGATCGCCACTTCCGTCCTATACCTCAACTTTTAGCCCTCCACGAATATGTCTGACGTGAGTAACCTAGTCTGTTAGAATGTCTATAGTCAAGTAATAATATGGATTTTAGGCTGCAACTCTCAAAGACCAAGGCAACAAGGCATTTGCGGCCAAGCGCTACGACGAGGCCATTGACCTCTTCACCAAAGCAATTGCCCTGGATCCCTCAAACCATGTGTTATATTCCAATCGTAGCGCGGCGAAAGCTGGCAAGAAACTGTGGGACGAAGCCCTTGCGGACGCCGAAGAAGTACGTTTCCTTCCATATTTCAAAAATATATGCCCTTATGCGCAGCATTTGTAGACAATCCGCGTGAATCCCAAATGGGCAAAAGGCTATGCGCGGAAAGGTGCTGC